>JANHFJ010007245.1:32672-43408 GCA_032468195.1 Cerberus rynchops | reverse complement strand
TACCTACATACATACATACATACATACATACATACATTTGTAGTCACTCACTTCTAGTGCACCAACAAAAAGCATCAAAAAGTCACAAATTCATAGACTTCTCACCTGCTATTTTTTTTTTTAAATTTGGTTGAGGAAATAACGCCATTGTTAAATTCTTCCTAAATGTCTTTGGGATTTGTTTGCCATCTTCTAGCTTGGCTTTGGGAGCAGAAAGGGTGAAATTCAACTATCTCATTTAACAAGAGGTAACTGCCATCTGTGCAATGTTCTGAGATTTTTCTATGCTTAAATTCTTCACAGATCTGAGGGTATCACCTATGCAAATGAAATGAAGAAATGTTCAGTTCCACATTGATTTTAATATCAGGTAGTGCATTCACACATACGTTTTGTACCTCATGACCTCTAGATTGAAAAAGAATATACTGTGTAGATACATACCATACATATCTATTTTTAGTCAGTGCCAAAATATGCCTGATTTGTCAGATATAATTCTACTTCAGAAACAAGATATAGATCGCATGTTTCCAACATCTTCATTGTTACAACTGCTGAATGGCCATTATTTTCCATTTTCTGAATTCTGCCTCTCTGAGCTTTTGAGGACTGTATGCAAACCTGGATGACCAGCAAGTCACACAATTTAATGCATTATGTCTCTGGTAATGTCTCTGTCACCTGCTAGGAAAGCAGCAAGAAAATAACTGATCAGCAAAATTCTGACATGCGTCAAAACAATGATGAGTAAAGTATTTGGGAAGACCTTTTGAGAAGATAAATATTTTGATGAATGTATTGATCTTAGGCCTGCAGACTGTTGTTGAAAAGCTGCTTGAAACTGAACAAGAGGCTGAAAAATGATGTTGGAAAAAAACAACAAGTAAGAAACTTGGGGAAAAAATGTTTGAACTTTTTCTTTTTCTTCAAGAGTACATGGCACATACACACACATATTCAGAGATAAACATAAAAACAGTGAGCATACATTTATTTTGTATACTATATTTATGTATATGCATCTATATTCTATCTAAGCTTATAGTTCACTTCCAGCACAAACAATTAAAATGTGTGTGTGTGTGTGTGTGTGTGTGTGTGTGTTTATGTGTGTAGAAAATCTTCTTAAAATATATAGTTTTCTGTACGTTTATCAGAATAAATCACTTGCATTTGTGCATGCTGTATATGTTTAATTCAGGAGATGGCTTTTATTTTATTTTATTTTATTATTGGTTTTTGTGGCCACTCAAGACACAAATTATTATTCTGGTGATTAATGTAGGATTAAAGCTAGAAAAGAAAACATATTAAAAAAAAACCCAAAATCATATAACCAAGACCAATCCGTAATCCCTCAATTTCCATCTATTATGGTTGAGCTCAACTATATCCTGGTCAAATAGAAGAGTAAGAACAATTGGAAATTATTTTCCCCCCAAACGATTTCTCAAGGAAGGGGTCAGAAAAAAAGAAAGACACAAACCTTTCAGAATATGAGCTGAACAGCTATGTTGGGGTGGGGAAAACACATGCTAATATGAAATCCCTGTATCAGACCAATCATTGCAGCTGACCATGCTTTATTACACAAAATGTATTTCCTTTTTACAAGTCTTTAATCCCTTCATTTGCAGTGGATTTAGGACGACTGAATGGAGCTGAACATTTACTGGCTGGATGCCCTTCCTGACACCTATTTGTAGTCTGCAGCAGATATTTTCTCTTTGCATCTTGATAAAGAAACATCTGCCACTGCCTAGGATTGAACTGTCAACCTTCTGAGTGGGAGGCAAGCATCTTCACCTCTAGGCCATTGTCTGCTATATTACTCAAAATATAATTAAACATATAAATAGGGATAAAGAAAGAAGAATGGAGATAGGAAAGCAAAGAGGGAACAATCCATTATTTGAGCCTGCTTAACATATCACATTGGAAGCTCTGTTTCATCTCTAGTCAGGTTTTCAATATTTCCATACATTTGAAACATCTTTTTGTTCCTTTTGTCTTTGCAAATGGATAACCTGGACTATGTATTGTTAGTAGATAATGGTGGTGATGCCAAGGATCATCAAGTAAAAGAAAAGAAGCTTGTATGATATGATTGTATAATGTTGGAACTCTTGACCGTCTTTGAAAAAGTTAAAAAATTAAGTTAACCATTTTAAATCTATTTCTTTGCGAAATAACAAAGATAGACATTCTGTAGTAATTGCTTACTTTTTGATATTACTATTAATTTAATTGCATTCATTTTAAAATCTTTTAATAGGAAGTATATCAACTATTTATTACATTTCCAAGAACAAAATAAAACCAGATAACAATTCCCCACAGTCACACTCGGATCTAGAAATAATTCTATTACCATATATAATGCCTCCCATAAATGACCCACAATGAACTAATATTTATAACTCCAGCTAATGGCTTATGGCTGATAAGAATCAGAGTGAAAGCAACAGATCAGCAGAGTTTCAACATGATTCAAATGATTACTAGCGAGGTAATGGATTCCAAATGGCAAAAAGACACTTAAAACTCCAATGTTAATTACATTAATTTGGAAATCAGTCATATTGATTGTATCCAGATAAACATACTTAAACTACCCTTCATTATACAGCACTTACACATATACTCTGTATCTGTGTGAGTACACATATGAATGATATCATGATAGAATTTACAGTAAGTCTACATTGCACTGAATAGAAAGGAGCATACCTTAAACCTAACTGTGTGCAATAGTCCCATTGATCCAGACAGAATTTTATTGTAAGTGGAGACAGACTGGAAAGTAGCAAACAGAATAACAGAATAGGTCTGTAGATCAATATACAGGCCAACTGACCTGCATACTATGCCCCAGTATCCAAGTTGGGGCTATTCAGCCCCTGGGCTGAGCATAGAACCCAATGCACCATAACTATGGAATTCTATTCAAATATGCTTTTTCATTTTTTAAAATACATTTCAAATTATGCAAGATGTACACTAATCAGCATACATTAAAATGAAATTTCATTGCACACAGCTCTCAAAGGGTCACCACCTCCAATATGCACTACATAAACATGACAAACAAACAAATAAATAAATATACATATACTTACATACCCACATATATTACATGACACAGAGAAACAACACAGTCTAGTTTGGATGTACACATGTACATGGTGAGAAAAATGGATCTTGTGAGTTTACCAGATGGATGGCCTAGGGAACAAAGCTGTTACAGAATCTGGTAGTCCTGTTAGAAATACTTTGAAACCTCCTCCCAGAATAGAACAACAGAAACAGACCGTAAAGTGGGTATGTGGGGATCTCTAACAATGCTTCAAGCTCTAAACACACAGCACTTATAAGCAGTATCCTGAATGACAGGAAGCGAGCTTTCTGTAATCTTCTCTGCTGTCCTTACCACACTCTGTATGAATGTTCTATCTTTAGGCTCTGCTACCACCAAACCAAACAGTGGTTCAAGATAAACCGGACTAGAAAACCAAAGCCATTCAAGCTACTACTACTTTTATGAGAAGGTAACAGCAACAAAATAATACAAATCTGAATGTATTTCCCCCTCCCTCCCTGAACTTTGTGAGAATGAGGGAGGGTAACATCCGAAATACTTTCTCAAATTATATTTCTACACTGGACTCAGATTTCTTTTATCTGATTGTTATATTAATAATGGTTCTCCCTCTTGTTCCTCAAGGTCATTTCTTCTACCCATTACATCTCTATACTTTGGTATGAGACTTTGGAAAGGAGGTCCTGCAGAACTGGGGTATCCTGTTGTGTTGAGAAAATTAGCACAAATCCTATACACTTGATACGTCTACGTCTCAAACATTATTTTCATCCACATTTTCTTAAGCACAATAATTGAACAAGGAAAAAAAATAGAACTGAACTTAAGAAATCTCCCTCCCTGATTATAACAGCTGAACATGATGAATTTAAAAAGAGTGTTTCTTAGATCAGATAGAAATGCTGTTTAAAACTTGACAAGATGTCCTCCGATCTCAAAGCCATGAAACAAATAGCCAAATTCCTGTTGAATCAAAAATAGTGAAAGGAAGACAACCTAGCATGTGTGGGGTTTTTTTCTGCAGAGGCATTACCTGTCCTTTGCATTAAAGCAACTAATGTAGCAGTGTATGGAGATTTTCAGTCATCCAGATCATGGTTGTCTATATACATATACCCTTCAAATGGTACAGGAATATGAATGGATTTCCAGAAAAATATGCATATTACAGGAACCATTTGCCCTTCAGTTTGAGATGCAGACAACACAGACTCATCCCCAACAGCCTATGTTCAACAGTGGGACAAAGAACACTGGGCAGAAAACATCCTACAGAAAGCACAGCTCCACAACAAAATCCTTTCAGCAGTTCCAAGAAGCTCCACACCCATTTGCACTACTGAGATGACCCTGAGGACACAGACAAACATCCAAGTGGTCTCAATGACTCTCTAAAAAGAATGCAAATGACCTGCTGCCTGCAAGGTGTATAAATTCTTCCATTCCCCACCATCCAGTCAGAGCTGAAGAAGCTTTTTGGATGAGAAGCAAAACATTGTCAAAGAAAAACAAAGTCCAGTTGCCTCTTGAAAAAGCACCTTTGGAACAGTGGTGGAATTCAATTTTTTTACTACTGGTTCTATGGGCGTGGCTTGGTGGGTGTGGCTGGGGGGGTCATGTGACTGGATGGGCAGTTTCTGTAAGCAGAGCAATAAAGATTAGCCTAGAAACATCAGAATGTTTCTTTCCTGCCTTCCTTACAAGATTAACCCTGTAAAGTGGGAAAAAAAACCAAAGGAGATTTCTTCTAACAACCAGTTCTCCAAATTGCTTAGGAAATTTACTACCTGTTCTAGAGAACCTGCTAGAACCTGCTGAATTTCACCTCTGCTTTGGAATAATGTAGAAGTGTTGTTTGTGTCTGAATATGGAGTATTTGGAGAGTTGAAATGTATTGCTCAGCCTGGCATGAAGCTGACATGTATTTATGCTAGTATTGTATACCTATATGTTAAAGGGTAGAAGAAATGGGTTTGTTTAACACTAAATACAATGGATTATCATTTTGAAATACGTTAATACAGTTCTGTTCCTCTTTTGGGTGATTGTAGAGTGGAGAACTTGACTCAATAAATAGGACTTCTAAAGTTATGTTATTGCCACAAGGCATGAGACATTGGGAGTGATGGATAAAAGCAGAGTCTGGCTGTATTTTTTGATGTTGGATGAAACCATAGGAAAGGTTGAATGAGCAAGTATGTCTTCTCAAACACAACATGTATTATGCTTTTCAATTACTTTCATTTCCTTCTAGAGAACTTAGGATGGAATATCTCAGCTTTACAGATAAATCACCAAGGGGCCACCACATGGTATATCTATGCCCTGACAAAATAGACATGCTTGGTTTCAGCAAAATCATTCTTCATGGTTTCAGACTCTGTTGTGGTTCAAGAAGAGAGGCTATGAACTATACCCTGTAATGCAAACCACCTAACCAAAAAGGGCAGAGTGTCATACTACAGCATCTTTACAATATGAGTCATGAGTAACTGGAGTTAATGAAACTATTAACCAAGATTTATTTAACATAAATGTATAATATAGTGGTAAATAAAGTTAGAAAAGGGTCTGTTTGGCTATTTGCAGGTACTTTTGTGATAAAGATACTAGCTTTACCTCTTTTCTGAACAATGTCTTGAGTTCAGCTCCTTATTAATATGCTACTCAAAAATGCAAGCTTGAGTCATACCATGGGGTGGGTGTCATCTGCTGAAGTGGCTTCCTTTTGGACAGAGGTCCTTTTACATATTAATTTTATTTTGAAAGACTCAGTGATGTTGTAGATGTTCATGTTCTTTTGAATTATACCAGCCATCTGCAAATTTACAGCAAGAAATAGATTGTGTATGCTTTTGTGATTACAAAAAGATGGCACGCTATTCTGAGTCAACTAAATAATGAGTCCCAAAACTTATTTCTCTTTCTGTATTTGATCAAGTATTTTAAAAAAGTCTACTAGTTAAAGCTCTCTATCACTGGGATATTTTATTGGAGGATTGTTCCAAAATATGGACTGCAAACACCAGTTTATGTTTAATTTTCTCACTTTTTCTTAATCTCAGATATAAACATTTGTGTTTTGATTATATAATTATATAGGCAAAACCAGTTATGTAAGCATGAGAAAGCTAAGGAGATTCCTTTTAATTTTCCATGTCGAAAAAATGACACATTTTCATATTAATAACCATCCTTCTTTCCAAAGTGCAATTATACTATTAGTTCAAAGCAACATTCAAAAGGCAGGAGATTTGCTCAGTATTTCAAACCATCTGTTCCTCATTACTAAGGGGAAAAAATGATGTGTTGCATCACATCGTCACCTGTTTAATTTAATTTCAGATGATTGCAGTTCTTAGCCAGCAAACAAATATAAAAAGGAAAGAAAAGAAAGGGAAATGAAGTGGAAAACAGAAAAACATATATTGTACAGTGCCTGTTTATTTTTTTCCTACATCTTTCTGAGAAGCCTGTTTATGCCCACTATTCATCCTCCTTCTGCTCTTTATGAAATTCATCATTAATTAATTATTGGCTTTTGATTGGTGAAGGCTGCAATGGGTTAGGCAGTGATGGCGAGATGTCATTGAAGAGTTGCAATGGAATTTTTGTCCTGCTTTTCTCTCATTTGTATGTGTACAAGAGTTCATGTACCAATGTGTATTTATCTCAGTTAGAATAGCACCAGAGTTATCTTCAATGCAGTGTTGGAAATCTCTTGGATTTTCTATTTGGAGTCAGGTTTCTGACCTAGTGTAGGAATTACTAAGGTTACTTCATTTTTAACAATCTAAAATTTTCAAGGCAACAGAGGACAAATGAATCCATTGATATCAACCTTCTTCCAGTCCCAACTGTGAGAACAATTAATCAGTGGAACAACTTGCCTTCAAAAGTTGTGGGTGCTTCATCAGTGGAGGTCTTTAAAAAGAGACTGGGCAGCCCTTGTCTGAAATGGTTTCCTTCTTGAGCATGGGGTTAGACTAGAAGACCTCCAAAGTCCCTTCCAGCTCTACTCTGACTGAATGTTCCTATTATGGGAAGGGAACTATGCCAGACCTGGAGCTGGAATAACATATTATCTTCTCTCATGAAGAAATTATAGGGATTGAAAATGTGTCCCTTGCAATACAGTGAGTTTGTATTGACATATAGATGGCTCAAATACACTGATTTCTCAGCCCCTCTGAGATAAAAGGGTTGTTTTGCCCCCAATTTTCATTCCTAAACAGAATGGGGGGGGGGGAGAGGGAATCAAACAAAGAAGCACATTTGACTGTAGAAAATAGAACTGCTGGTTGCTACAGCTACTGATAAGCTTATTTGCATTTGGCCATATCACAGTGACACTTGAGAAGGAAGACATCTGTGAAAACTTACTTTTGATGTTACTGTTGAAAAAGCCAGAGCCAGCTTTTTACTTCAAAAGAGTTAGAAGACAAGACAAAACTTGGTATTGCAACAGCAGAGCAAGCCTGACTAGATCAAGTTAGCTTTACTGACTATTTTTTCAGACTTCTATTTAGGTTACTACTGCTACTCCTGTTATTACTGCTATTATTACTTGTATAGCTATTTGGCTGGAGAAACAAATATCCCCATTGTAAAGTTCTTCCTAGAAGGGGTTAATGACAAAAAGGATATATTTTGGAATCTCTGAAAATAATGACCTTCAACTGTTGAGAATTTTTAACTCTGGTGAAGTCCTGGTGAACTAACCATCTAAAAAATACCATTGTATTCAGACTGTGGGTTTCTGGGTATGTTTTCCCCTATTCTCTGCTGTTCAGAAGGTGATGTAGCTGGTCAATTACTAAGTATTTCCAAATGATTTATACCTAGTCATTGTTTAGTCTAAACCTTGGTTGGAAACAAAACTGTGAAGCACCTTGCCTGCAGTATTGTTTTGCCTCTCTGTGCACCATGATAGAAGACAAACACCAGCTGGGCAAATAATCCTGTTCCAACACAGTCAACAGCTGGGCAAATAACCACTACCTTTCACTTTAGGCCAATAGGACTTTCCTTTCTATATCATTTTGCACTAAAATATTGGAATGCATAAAATATTATTAATTCATGAAGGTGACCCTTTAACAAAGAATTCTTCTCTCTCTCTCTTTTGACTGTTCAGAAGCATTATTTTGGGAGTTGCAGTAAGAATGTAGATTTATTGTCAATTTCTCTGAAATATTTTATAATTCAAACTTGATATGGGTTTTCCTTCCCTCTGTCTCTTTTTTCCTCTGGCCTAGGTTTGCCCCACAATCTTACAGGAAACTGTATATAGGATCAATACATTACAAACTTTACATTTATAGATTGTCCTGCTAAAGAAGATACCAAAGCCTTGTACAGAATAAAAGCAATCATGTTCATCGTCATCATTGTTTTATAATCAGTCAATAAATAATACAAACCAGCTGTCCACCACCATTCCATACATGTCTACTGAAAAGGAAATTCCAGATTGACTTATTCTCAGACACCTAAGAACTGGGTTTGCATCTTAAAAAGCAGGATGAGCATAAAATCCTAAGCATTTTTACCAGAATATAAACTGAGAACAGCTGAGAACCTGTAGGATGCTGCCGTCCTCTTTACAGCTGAGAAAATGCATGCTATTCAGGGACTCCATTTCTGATGATGATGGGAGCAGAAGTAAGATATTCAAAGGACAGAATGGAGAAAGTAAAGATTAATAGATGAGACTGAAAAGGAGTCCAAGGAACTATAATAGTTTCAAAATAAGGACAAAGCACCACAGAGGAAGGGTACAATAATATAATAAACTTTAACTTGCATAAACTAGAAAGATGGGAACAGATTTCATCTGTTCTATTTTCCAAATGTTTGTTGTTGCAAAGTGAGAAGCAAGGGAACTAGTCACTTGAAAAGCACATCTAACCTTTGATTGCCACATGGCTATATGGGTACCTTCAATTGCTATCTGGTGTAGTTCTCATGTGACAAAATGTCACAGCTGACGTTAGCAAACACAGCTGATGGACAGATTTGTGGATATGCCTACCTATATCGACTTATATCTATATCGATTCACCCTACCTTTCTAAACAATTATACAATTTTAAAAAAAAAACAGGCAAGGCAACAGCACAGAACAAAATGCAGACATGCAATCAAAATCAACAAAATTGATATGTATATTAAATATATGTATATGCATTTTGCTAATTACTATGACAATTATGCACAATGATGATTGTGAGGTTTTATAATACAGCCTGACATTACACTCAATGGCATCTCAGAAACCTGGGTTTAAGAGAGAATGAATTATATTGATCTGTTCAAACTAAAGCTGGTACCATCCAACATGAGTATTTCTCCAATGATATTAATTTGTCTATTTTTCCAAACTATTCAAATTTACCTCTAAGCTTGACATAAAAAGTTTTTGTCAATTATTTTCATTATGCTTTTGTATTGCAATTTCATCATATTGTGTGCACACTTGTGTGGCAAAATCCAGTGGGGGGGAATCAAATATCAAAGGACAACTTTGTTATAATCCATGTATTGATTTGAACACATTTAAAGTAAAGAAATTCATAATGGCTTGTGAACTACACATATTTCTTTCCATCTCTATCACAGCCTATGAAATATAGCTGGATTTCAAACAGTAGTAACAAACAATGCACTAGACCTAAAATGAACTTTTGGAGTAAATAAGCAGTGAATAGTATTTGAGAATGCTGTAAAATCAGTTCCAAATGTGCATCTCTGTGGGTTGGTTCAAACATGCCATCTCTATAGACTTGTTCAAATGGTGTTTGATTTTTTATTCATTTTATTACATTTAGAAGGCCACCCAAGTCTATAATGGTTCTGTGTATCAGACAGCAAAAACATTAATAAAATGCAGATGGACTCCCCAAACATCTGGAAGAAAAAAGAACATCCATTACAAACAATCAAACATGCATAATCAAATATTTATTCTAATCCAAGACTTGGGAGAAGAGCCAAGTCTTTAGGGCTCTTTTAAACACAGTCAAAGTTGGGACCAGATGCTTAAGTATCAACCATCTTAACCACTAACATCCAATATCAGAAACTTCCACAGGGGGCTCAAATGATCAAAATGGTAGCTGTGAGTACATGATCAAAGCCTTGCATATAAAAAATGAAAAGTGCCTTGATCATATAGTTGTAGCCCCCATCTTGATATTTGAACCCTGAATGCAAATTTTTATTCACTTTAATGTATATCCCTATAAATACAACCTGTTTAGATCTGTCTTGCATTCAAAAGGTGGGTCATTGGATGTTCATTTCTTAAGAAAGCAAATATATTGTTTCATGTGTAGATATGGATGGCCACATGGGGCAGGTCAACTTCTGCAAAATGGAAGGCATAGCACCATGATAAAATCTGCATCTCTTTTATGTGCATCGTCACATAGAGAAAATGATACTGCATTCTATTCTATGGCAGCACCACACCTGCCATTTTGCAGATTTCAGCAACCCCAGCTCACTCCACCATGGGCGGGGGTCGGCAACCTGCGGCTCCAGAGCCGCATGCGGCTCTTTTGAAGCTTTCCCGCAGCTCCGACAGCAGGGCCGACACTAGTTTTGAAAATTCACGAAAGAGAAGGTGAAA
>JANHFJ010007241.1:6002-24668 GCA_032468195.1 Cerberus rynchops | reverse complement strand
AACCCGATGTGCTTTTCTGCTGTTAGAAGAATCTACTTGGTCCAATTTTCTGAGCCGAGCTACAAATAAATACAATTGGCCGCTGGTAGAAGTAGAATTCATTCATTCAACCATGTACAAAGATTGAAGGACGTCTGTCAGGGAATTGCATAGCAGGTGACCAGATGGAGTCAGAGATGCTTGACACAAACTTGTAGTTTTATATAAATAAATGTATTTTACAACCATATATATAGGATAGTCAGGCAAACAGGAGCATCAGGAAGTAAATTACAGTACAGAGCAATCACCTCCCGTTTGGATAGTCCTGGTTCCAACTCCTCCTCCAAACCAGGATCCGATAATCTGGTTTGGCTGCCCTGGGCAAGAAATCTTGTGATGTCAGGGTCATGGAAAAAGGTGCCTGGGAAGGCAAAACTTTTCAACCCAAATGCAAAAACGGATGCTGGAAGGAGATTCTGGGTGGAATTTCATGTTTTAAAATGATATTTATTGCTTTCTTTAAAAAAATCAAGCCTTTGGGTTCCCCAAGGAAGAAAACTTTTGATGCTATGGTGAGGTAAACAGTTGCTGGGAAGCCAAAAATGTATTCAATCAAAATGCAAAAATGGACACTGCGATAAGATTCAGCATGGAATTTCATATTTAAAAATGGTACTGTTTGCTGTTTTTAAAAATTGAGCTCTTTTTTTGTGTGTGTGCCAGAGGAAGAAAAAAATGTGATTCTGTGGTCACAAAAACAGATGCTAGGAAGCCAAAAAAAAATTTCAATGCAAATGCAAAAACGGATGATGGGACGAGATTCCAGGGTAGAATTTCATGCTTAAAAATGGTGTTGTATGCTGTGTTTAAAAATTGAGCCTTTTTTTGGTGCCAGAGGGAAAAAAAATTGTGATACTAGGGTCAGAACAACAGATGTTGGGAAGCCATATTTTTTTTCAACCCAAATTTAAAAACGGACATTGGGACGAGATTCCAGGTGGAATTTCATGCTTAAAAATGGTGTTGCTTGGTGTTTTTGAAAAAAAAAAAAATGGGTCAGGGTACAAGTAGCCAGGAAGTCAAGTTTTCACCCTGAATGCAAAAACAGATGCTGGGATGAGCTTCAGAGTGGAATTTTATGCTTAGAAATGATGATGGTTGCTGTTTTAAAAATCAAACATATTGGGTGATTGGGGGGAGGGGGGAATTCCTGATGACAGGATCAGGGACATGGGTGACCAGTAGGCCAAAAATTTTTCATCCAAAATGCAAAATCGAACACTGGGATGAAATTTGGGATGAATTTCATGCTTAAAAATGATGTTGGTTACTGTTTTTAAAAATCAATCATGTTGGATGCCCAGGAAAGAAAATTCCTGATGCTGGAGGTCAGCGATAAGAGTGGTCAGAGATGACACTGGGAGTACATTGGCACACAGAAAGCATTATGGGGGCTGTGGGTGTGTGGCATGCAGCTGAGTGTTGCACACTGGAGGAGTCCCTTCTCAGGAGAGAGGTGGTATATAAATTTGAATAAATAAATAAATAAATAAATAGGAAACCACTTTGTCATTTTTCCCTTGCCAGTGGGGAAATCCTTGCATCTTCTAAGACACATGATGAAGCCAAGTGGCATGGAGGGGGGGCAAGTAAGCGGCAGCCAATCCAGCCACCCCGGCTTTAATTCGGATTTGCAACCTCACCCAGCTCCACCTCTCATGCAAGCCATAAAAGCAGTTTGGAAGCCATATTGGCCTGCACATGCAAATCCCACGCAGCCTGAGTCACTTTCACATGACTTGGAACCAGTGGAACTGAAAATACATGAAGCTGGCCAGCTTGGGTATTGCAAAGCACCAACACCGCATTTGTGACAAGCTCAAAGGCCATGAAACCTGGAAGCTGGTGCTGTTTACCAACTCCTGCTGTTGCTCTGGGCTAATCAAGAGGATTAAACTCCTGGTAGCCAACAGCTTCCTCTGTCTGCTTAGTGCATTATTATTATTTATTGCTGCAATTTTGCAGCTGCACAGGGAAGCTAGGTTAATCAGCAATTTAAGCTAAATGCAGGCCTTTCTGTATTTAGCCCTGATCCCCTGCCCATCACACACTGCACCCCTACAGACAATCACGTGTTGCCTGCCCAGCACCATAGCTGCCATTGTCCTCCTGATTGACTGACAGCTACCTTGTCCAGAGCAGTAAAACATGTAGGCAAAATCATGCCTCGGGGAATGGACCAGGACAAAGACAGGGGGGGCATTGGTGGTGAACAATCCCAAGGAGGGCCAGTGGAGGAGGAAATCCTACTTTGGTTCAATAATGGCGGTTGGCTGGGAGTGAAGTGGGTGTGGCCAAGGGTCAGCACCTAAACATTCCCCTCCATTCAGGACGAGTGGAAATCCTTCATCGAGACAAGACTTAGGGTGTAATTCGATGCTTAAAGAGGGTGGTGGTGTTGTGGCCTGCTAGCAGAGCTGGCACAGACAATGAGGAGATTGGGAAGGAACTTGGACCAGTCCTGGAGTCTGGGGAAAGTTTTGATGGATGCTCTGCATCAGAAGCAGAGATAGAGCCAGGGATGTCTGACATTTCCCAGCTGCCTTCAGGGTTGGAGATAAGTGGGGAAGATGAATAGCTGGAGACTGTTTTAGATGCATGCATGCACAGAGCTATCAGGAGAGAACAACTGAGGACAAGGAGCCAACTCAGGAAGAAAGACACATGTGGACACTGAATGGCCCCTCCCTGACTGGGGAATAAATAGGAGGAAAGGGGAGGGATGGTTGCAGGAGACAACAGTTTGGATTTCTTTTGGAAGATTTGCTTATTGTGGTTTGTGCCTCAGAGACTGCTTGCCAGTACTTAATTTACAGCTTTGCGAGTAGCAAGTATCCCAAGGAACTGATAAGGTCAGTTACTGCAATTAATCCTTTGAAGGATTATTTCCTGGACTTTTCAGTGTGTGAATGCCAGTAATTCACAGGAGCTAAATAAAGAGGGGTTTTTCAGAACAAGGAGTGTTTCTGGGTTCTGCTACAGCTGGGTCAGAACAGCTGGTTACTGTTTTTAAAAATTGAACATATTGGGTGCTTGGAAAGAAAAATCCTGATGCCTGCAGTAGAGAGGTGGGTGTCACGATGGGAAAATTAGGACAAAATAGCAATGATAAAGTTCTAAATTTCTTTGCAGAATTGTATCAGATGAAAATAGCCAATAGATCAAAGGTGATCTACTGTATATGTAGACATCAGACAGTGATGTTAGGAGTCTGGGAGGGCTCTTAAATTTGTCAAAGCGTCAAGGAGTATAATATAGCAATAGCTAATGTTTTTGATTGGAAAGCGAGCAAGGGAAAAAAGTACAGTTTACAAAACTATATTAGTTACTTGTAACTGAATCATTTCGAATGTATGCATATTTTTACCATTCTAATAGGCCATACATAAGCCTGATAACCTCAGGAAGGAAGGCTGTGTGATGTGCAACATTACTAAAATCACAATACATTTCAAAACAAGGAACAAAAGGATAACTCAGTGAAAAATAAATGCTTTTCTTTAATAAAGTGATCATTAAAGTTCTGTAAACATTTATGCTTAATTGGTTTCTACCAATTATTTCTTAAAATCATAAGTCAAAAACTACATTTAAAACAAAGTTCTAAGAACAAATACATCTCAGTTACAAATTCCCTGGATTTGAGAGTGTTGAAATATATCTTCCAATTTGCCCAGTGCTTTCTTCCATGAAGGAAACTTCTCTTTTCTCTTGCATTTTGCTTGCAAAATTCTTTTAGTTATTTTTTTTGTTTTCTTTTTGAAACAATTTTACTTTTGAACAGAGATTATGGAACACTAGAGGTTAGAAATTCGCAGCCCAAGGCTACAGAACGTCCAAGAGTGTCAACTGAATAACAAAATCACAATTTTTGATGGGAGAGTGTTTGCATTTTCAATTTAAAAAGAAAATTAATGTAAGCTTTACATTTTTCACTTAAAACTTTAAAATGGATGTGTTAAGCCTCCAGGAGACCATCCAAAGGGTTGAAGACATCAGCCCCAATCTCTCCAATGTCCACACAGCCTTCTGCAATCCTTAAAAGCTAATAAAATGAATACCATTTCTTCTTGCTTTCTGCCCATGCTTCTAATCTAAAAAAAAAAAACCTTTGAAAGATATTCCATCATAATTTTAACTGCAATTTGGGAAGTGTGGGAGGCTACAAAATACTGTAAAGTTCTCGCTAAATGAAAATGTCACCTAATTTTGCTTCTTTGCAAATTATGAAAGTAGTAAAATTTTCTGAAAGTCATGAAAATTGTTAAAAAAAACCCTCATATCTTTTTAGCCTAGTCTCATTAAACAACTCAGCAGAAATGTGCACCTACTGAGTGGATCCAAATTACAAAAGTAAGCATAGACTCTATTGAAATAAAGGGGAAAGTCCTCTTGATTTCAAAGGAAAACAAACTCAGCTTTACCTCGTTTTCAGAAATGTGTATTTCTGGTTTTAACTTGGGCCTTAAATATAAACATTCTACTTTATTTTTGAAAGAAGAGTTACTAAAGGTTCTCATTTAAAAATATTTAGTAACTCCCCATCCAAAAATAAATTCAGTGAACTGAAACAGAAGCTTGCTCTGGATGTAAAATGTGTATGTGTGCGAACAAACACAACAAGCTTCAAGACTGAAAATTACATGGAGAAAACAAGGTATTAAAACTCATTTTTAAATGGAAAGGCAGGAGATGGTATTTTGCATATGGATTTCCTCCTCTTGAGCACTGAAGAATAAGAAGGATAGGTCCATATTTATTCTCTTCCAAATGATCAGGGGTTGTACCTATTAGACAAAAGCATTTGCAGAACCATGGGCAGTATTGCTAGCAGTTGATAAATATCCAGTCTATTAAAAAAAAACAATTTTCTTGGCGGTTCAGCTGGAATTAAATGTGCTGCTGCAGAGAAGAGCGGGAGAAACATTGGGGAGAGGATGAAAAAAGTAAGTCAGTTGAAAGGCAGAAAATAAGACAAAGTAACAAGGACAGTCATTAGTTAAATGAAAATGTAGCAACTCAGATAGTTTGAGCAGTTTAGCTTTCTTAGCAGCATAATTTGCCATGTTCGTTTGGTTGACAAATACATAATCTGTCTGAATCACTTATAAAACAGAGGAATATAATGTCTCTAGTGATAAGGTTTTACAAGGTTCACACAAGTAACAATTTTGAAAAGTAACACATACAGGCAGATCCTATTAAAAGAGTTCTACATGAATATATATTTTTATAATACACTATAAAAAGCAACAGATAAATGTTTAGAAAGTTAATATTTATATCACTCTTCATAGTAGTCATATAATATAGATAATTTGATAGATAGATAGATAGATAGATATAGATAGATGATAAAGATAGATAAATAGATACAGAGATAGTATATTGCATATATTGTCCTTATGTGTGTCTAATCATACTTAGCCAAATAAAGTATTCTATTCTATTCTATTCTATTCTATTCTATTCTATTCTATTCTATTCTATATTAGCAACATTTACAAAAGTATTGAGAAAAACAGATAAAAGAGGCAATGAAATCCAAGGCAGTTAAATGTGTGAAAAAAAGAACAATAGCTTCCCACTAATTCCATTGTTGATTAGCAGGCAAAAAAGTATTAAAGCTTTTCAGTTTCCTTCCTATCCCTAACTATTCCCTAGATAGAGTCTTCTTGCTTGGCATGCCAAGGCAATTCTGCTGTATTCCTCTCTTTCTACAGAATTACATTTATTGTTTATCTGTATCTTCAACAACAATCACAGAACCCTTTGAATTATAAATTCAACTAAAAACCTACTTAGAAGTCTCATGTTGGATAATTCTTCTGAAACATTACAGTCAATACCTTGCATTTTTTTCTGCACAATTCTTTTCTGCACAACTTGGAAGCTTTACTTTGGAATATAGAGGAATATCACATTTTTTCTTCTTCAAAGATTACAATCTTTCCTCCTCTCTCTTTAAATACAAACTATTTCTGAATGAAAAAGAGACAGTTTTACTTAATCAGTCTCTCTGACTACCAGACTAAAAAGGAAGTACTTCAGCACCCCAGATAACATGTAAGGAGGGATTTCCAGCTAATGTTGTGGCATTTCTAGAAGCAGAAGTGGGTCGCTCTGCTTCTGCTCTAATCTTCCTCTGCTCGTGGGCTCCTTAGGGAGCCAAAAGCCACCTTGGAGAAATGGCAAAGCCAAGGAAGGGCACTTGGTGAGGTCGGGGAGAGTACGAAGCTCTCCTGGTGATCCCCTGGGCATAATTCCCTCTGTGCCATGGTAGGATGAAGAGGCAGCCAAAGATGGCCACTATGAAGCTGTGACAGCTGACGATCAGCTAAACACAGCACAAGAACAGAGTTTGGAGCTGGGTGAGAAGAATCTTTGTTATTCTGTTTTCAACCCCAAAAGACTATTCAGAAGAAAGTGTCTCCAACTATTTTGGAAGAGGCAATGAACTAACCATGAGAGGGGGGGGGAGAGAGAGTGAGTGTTTAAATAGAATGGAGAGATTTAAAGGGGAAGACACCAATTTATTAAAAATCATAGAAATTTGGATTCAAATTGGAAGAAGCATTGTCTTGGATAGGCACTTGGTGCCTGAATTATGGAATTTAAAAAATTAATACTTTGGAAGCACTGGAATTAACATAAAAAATTAAAAATAATTGTTAAATACTGGAAATTGGATTCAACAGTGCCATTTTCTGTTGAAAAGAAGCATATTACATCCGAAACTTAATAAGCAAGAAAGAAAGGAAACTACCCTTGAGAAATTTAACAAAAAACTTAACTATTAAAATGAATTAAGGAGATTATTGAACTGTTTGAGACCTGATTTAATAATTGATCATATAATTGTTGGACCACTGGATAAAAGATGGATACAATAAAACTTTATTAGATGTTCCAAGAAGAAATGAGTAATTGGGAGGAGATTGTGTCATTACTTCAAGAGACAAGAGAATTATGGAAAACAGAAACCAAAACTTAAAGAACAGATTGGAAACTATAGAGGAAAAAGTGAGAACCATATTACACAAAGAGATGAACAGACAAGTCACACAGGAGGAGGAGGAGGAGGAGGTGGAGGATATAAACAAAAAAGCAGACACAGAAACAGAAACAGTGATCCAACCAAGAACACAAAAGGATCTAAAAGGGACAATATTAAAAGTAATGATGGATGAAAGGAGAACAAGCAGAGAGTATTTTAGAAGAATTAAAGAAGAAATTGAAGAATCAGGAGGTTGTGTTTGGAAAGGAAATAGGGACAAGAATAGATATTTTGGAAAATAAACAATGGAATAGGGTGGAGAAGAGAGCAAGAGCAGACATTTTGGAAATTAAACAATGGAATAGGGCAGAGAAGGGAGAAAAACTTGAAATAGACAATCAGGAGGGTGGTGGAGATAGAAACATAGATCAAAGAGAGGAGTGTGGGAGCCAAGCCAAAAAATATATAATCAAAACATTAAGGACAAGAGATGATGAATAGGAAAAAAAATTTTTTTCAAAGGACAGCAGGAGCACAACTAGAAGTTAAAAAGAAGGGAGATTAGATAGAAGGGGAGCAACAAAATACACAATTTGATTTAAGAGGGATAAGTATAATTAAGAATTAATGAAAAACTAAGAATATGCATAATGTTAAAATTATAGAGCTTGTGAAGCGTAATGTATGTCATTAATGAGATTAGGAGTTGGTGATTGATATAAAAATAATATTTTGTAACATTGGAAATTAAATGACTGTAATATGAATATGAACCTTATTACTAGATTTTTATAACTTGTGAAGTATAATGCATATGATTAACAATGCTATATAAGTAATGAAAGGATTATAATGTGACAAAAGTATGTGTATTTTCACTATCAATACTATTAGAATTCTATAAATGGTTAAAAGTAATAGAGATGATCAAGATTCTATTCATAGTAGAAGGAAGGATATATAGAAAATAGGGATTGACATAAATAAGGATAAAATGAAATTTTGATTAAATAATGGAAAATTATATGTTATTAAAAAGTGTACTATGTTAGGAATTGGAAAAGTAATTGTACCAAATGTGATCAACATGATTTTGTTTGGACCAAAATGAATGATACTCAGTACCACGCTGTTCACGCAACTATTTGTATGTTAAAAATAAAAACATAAAAAACTTTAAAAAAAAAAGAAAAAATAATTATTTGGATATAACCAAATCAATGGATTCTGTATTTCAGTATTTCTGGAGACTGGGAAAACAAAGGATTATAGGGGTATCCTATAGACATGTTGGACTATAGACTTACATGACTTGGCAATATAGCAAAGATATTGTAAACCAATACATTTTAGGGTACTCTGTTCATTTTTTCAAATATAAAATTCTTACATTCTGTTTTCTGTGTAGACGCACATCTATTGTGAAATACACTTTTTTTTCTACTAGTGTAGCAGCGTAATCATTAATTAAATGAAAATTAAAATGTATATTGTTTGTATGTTGTCTTTTATTTTAGAATATGAAAAGAAAAAGGTAATGCATAGTTTTGTGGACCGCATTTTTGGTGGAGAATTAACAAGTACAATCATGTGTGAAGAGTGCCAAACAGTAAGTGATATATATGGATGTATGTATATATGCATGCATTTGTGTGTATATAAATTTGGGGGGCGGTAATATAATAGCTAATACCACTATCAGGGATTTTCTCAAATTATCTTCTTCTGACAGAGTGTAGCATTGTGCTACACTGTAAAGTGACTTGGTACGATTGTGTTAATAAAGACTAAACTATGTTTGTGTGAATCTAGGCAATCATGGTTTATTCAACACAAATAATGCAAATCATAAATATATCCGTGTCATAAAATATGTAGGACTTCCGATGACAAACAGGAGCAAAACGAAGTAAGATAAAACATACAAATGTAGTATATTCTCTTTAAAAAGCTTTCAAGTGCATATTTTCAAATTATTAAAATATATGTAAAATGAAATTGTTTTTATATACCCTGGTGTGTGTGTGTGTGTGTGTGTGTGTGTGTGTGTGTGTGTGTCTGGAGGCATTTTTTTCCTTTTGTAAAGGGTAAAATGTTCGTTTCAGGTTTCTTTGGTACATGAACCATTTCTTGATTTGTCACTCCCCGTCTTAAATGATCAGGTAAGAAAAAGAAGTTTACTTTTAGATGATAAAATTCAGGATTTGTTACCAAAATACTGAAAGCATGGGGAAATGACCAATTTTCTGCATATAAAATAGTCAAGTGCGGTATTTAAAGAGTATTTTTGTCTGTTTTGTGAGTAGCCAACATGATATTATAAATGAACTCCTTGAGAAAAACGTATGGCAATAAATATTTTAAGATTTCATTGGTTTGAAGAATATTCTGCAATTCTTAAAGAGTAGCTGCTGACTTTTTCTTTCCACTAAAGAAATAGTTCTGTGCTTCAAGTAACTTGAGATCATCTTCAAACTTCAGAAGTTGCTTTCTGAAATCGTTTTCTGTTATTTTCTGTTTTCTCCTGCTACAGTAACTGCTGTAAGAGGAATTCCCAAACATTGAGGTTCAATGCATATTTTCATCAATAGATGAAAAGTATTTGTAAAACTGGTAAAAAAGTAGGCATGTCTTTTGTGTGTAGATTTTGATGGCTCAAAGAAAACTCAACCCACACTGAGCAATAATCAAAAGAATATTGGCTATTTTTTCCATATTCCTTTTAATAACAACCAGAAATGTATAACAAAATATATGGTAGAATTGGCTTTGTATCCTCTCTAACCTATCTATAATTATCTTTTTTTTAGAATGGCAAGAAAAATAATGTTAAGAAATTACAGGAAAAAGAAATTGACAGTTGTGAAGAAAACATAGAAAATGAATGTTACATGAAAGAAAGAGATGAAATTCCTGTTACAAGTAAGCATCTACAGAAAAAGGAAAAGAAAATGGCAAGAAAGCAAGCAAAGGTTAGTAAACGTGAAGATAGGAAAGTATAAAACCAATCAAGAACACACATGCCTTAAAGATGATGTAAGTGAAACTGAAGTATTGCTTAGCATTTTCCTCAGCTATATTCTAATTTGGATGTTCACTAAAGAAGTGACAGATTCATATTTGAATGACATTTATATACAGTATGTGTTATAGCTTTGCTGAGAAATTTGAAGTCCATTTGAAATATCATGCAAATGGAAAAATGATATACGAGGATCCAACACTCACTACTGTTTATTCATATTTACATCAGACTGTGTTAAGCTTTAAATTTGGATACAACCATATTGCTTATAACTCATGTTAATTCTGTTTATAACTCAACATTAGCTGAATTTATTCCAATTTTAAAGACAATAATAATGCTTACATATCTTCAGCATACATAATGGTTAATTATTCTTTTGATATGCTTTTTTATGTATTTTATTTGGCAGAACCAACGCCATCATCAGAAATTTCAGGAGAAAATTATTCATCGAACAAATAGTAATGTCACTGAAAAAACTGAAGCTGATTATGATTGCAATAAACAAACAGTAGAAAGTAACTCTGACATAAGGTGTCTGAAACCAGGAGAGGAAGAGTTATTAAACACGTGTGAAGAGCATTGTGTGGATAAAAAATGTGTAAATGAGCCAGAAAATACAATTCAAGTGCAGATCACAGAAAAACATGATGAAAATGCAGACAGCTGTGAGCAAGAGGCCAATAATGAAGTCAATTTGGATGTTTCTATAAAAGATATGGTTCCCACTACAGAGGCAAATAATGAAGTCAATTTGGATGTTTCTATAAAAGATTTGGTTCCCACTACAGAGTGTGTCAATAAATTTGATGATTTGCATATTAAGGAAGATAAGGATGAGGAAGATGATATTATTGGTGACTTCAGCAAATTATTCCTGGAGGAGGAAGAGCCAAGTGATGATACAGATAGTTTGCATGAATTTTATAGTTTTGAAACACAAACATATGAAGTAGTAAATGAAGATCCAGAAACAGCATTTTGTACTCTTGCAGACAGGGATACTATGAACATAGTAGAAAATTCAATTCTTCATTGCTTGAATCAGTTTACTCACATTGAGAAACTTTGTGAGAACAACAAATTGCTTTGTGAAGTGTGCACACGGAATCAACTTTGTGGAATCAAGACTAATAAAATAAGTATGTTAAAAAAATTTAATCAATTTATTGAATTATTCAAAATCCAATACCAAATTTATTTTTCTTATCAAGACATTGAGAAAAAGCAATTTCTTGTTTTAATGGAACTAGATAGGGAGTAATATATGTATGACCATTTTATAATACAAAGGGATAAAAAGTTACTATGTTTCATTGTCATAGGTATCCCTAAAGAAAAACAAATTGCTGGTTTGTAGTGAATATATGTTGAATATGACTTGAATACAACTTTGAAAACCCCGAAGGACTACATAGCAAGACTGAGTGAAATTCATTGTTTAAATATTTATGACAATGTTTCATTCTTTAGTTGGAACAAGTGGACTCCCAGCAGCAATTGCTAATACTATGAGGATATATATGTTTGTTTTTGCCAAGTTTTTCAGATAAAAAAAATCACATTCTGAATTATAGGTTCAAAATATTTTTGAATTTTGTATGCCCTATATTTGTATAATAATGCAAAAGAACCTAGAACCTAAGCACATTTCTCTGAGAGATATATTTAAATTTAAGGAAGAAAGCAATAATTGAAGAAATCAAAGATGGCTTTGGGTTTTCAGATATATTCCTGATAATATAGATTTGTTGTAAGATATGCAAATGTTTACATACTATTTTGAACCTATTTTGAAATTACAAGCAAAATCCTAAATTGCCATCAATGTCAAAGAAAATGGCATAAATACTGTTTCCAGAAAGAAACAGCAACTTAGAAGAAGAAACTTAGCAAATGATTCAGTCTTGGTAAGTTTTCTCTGGATTTTATAAATCCATGAGCATTTGCTTTTTCCTTCCTATAGAAATCATTGAATCTGAATGTTCAGGTGTATTATGCTGGAGATTCAAAATTATGAGATCTCATATACAGTGAACATAAACAATTGCATAAAATGTAATATTACTTAATATTTATTAAATCATGATTTATTTTTCCTTTTTTCTCCAGATGCCAAGAAATATGTATACACTAATGCCAAAAAACAAATGCTTATTTCTGTCGCTCCTCCAATTTTAACCCTTCATTTAAAAAGATTTCAACAGGTATAATTAATGACTTAAGTTAAATTATCTTAATTTAATACCACTTATAGGAAGTGATTGAGAAGCATCAATATATTGGACATTCTTGTTTATTGCCATATGACATTTGAGCCTTAAAATAACTTAAATTCATTAGTAAACCTATTGCCTTTAAGAATTGGGAGGGGGTCCCTAATTTTCTCAGATATTTGCTTCTGTAATTTTATGTTGGGTAGGCAGGCAGTTTGAGTGCTTGGGATTCCAGATTCCAGAGAGCCTTGACATTATCAATACAGGTAGGAAAAATTGGGAGTTACCCTCTGGACTATATAAGCTTATTCCTGAGCTTTGGTCTTACTCTGTATTTTCTGGTTCTTTCCAAGGCTGGATATAATCTCCAAAAAGTAAACAAGCACATAACATTTCCTGAAGTTATGGATTTGGCTCCTTTCTGCTCAATTAAATGCAAGGTAAATATAGTATTCGTACATTATTTCTACTACTAATTTGACAACTGTATTACATGTCACAGTTCACAGCCAACATTCACAGCCTTTAATTCCTGCTGGCTCAGGAATTCTGGGAGTTGAAGTCCATGAGTCATGAAAGAGCCAAGGTTCCCGACCCCTGCTTTAAATGAAGCAGCTAAGTGGGATAATTCCTATTTAGTATTTTATTAGGAGACTGATGTACAACGTTTCCTTGACTATGTCAGAAAGAAGGAAGGCAGGCAGAGATTTTTTTTTAATTCAAGATATTCCAGTTCCTCAGGAGCATAGTTGTTTGCAAACTGATTTGATCAAAAATGCCTGATCCTTAGATGGAATTGTAACTCTACTCTAGTCTGACTACCAGAATTAGTAAAAATTGTGGTGTCAGATTAACAAGACTTTGCTTTTATTTCTAAGAATCAACATCACCCTTGACAGCTTTGATGGGCCGTTTGGCTAAGAGCCAGTTTGGTGTACTAGTTATGGCACTAGGCTGAAAGCAGCAGAACCACCTTAGCTAACTGACTTTGGGCCAGTCATTCTCTTTCTCAGCCCAACCAATCTCACAGAGTTATGGGCACAGTGGAAGAAGGGAGGTCCGTTAGGTATGTTCATCACCTTGAGGTATTTGTATGCTTTGGTTTTTACAAATAAATAATTAATTTCATCAAATGGTTAAGGCAACAGACCGGAAATCAGGAGGCCGAGAGATTTAGTCCCACTTTAAGCATAAAAGCTGGCTGGATGACTGAGCTAGTTACTCTCAACACAATCCACCTCTGAGTTGTTGTTTTGGGGAAAGTTGGAAGTGCCACCTTGAGTTATTTATTTAAAAAAAGGTAGTAAACACCTAAATGTTTTACATTGTTTCTGTTTAAGATAAAGTACTATTTTTTGCCTTTTCTTCCCTCTGTTCAGGAAATCTTATACAATGCATATTTTTCTGTGCTTATCTGTTAAAAGTTCTGTTCTACCTCTTCACTAAAACTTTCTGGTGTCTGGCGTCTCAAGTATTGCTACTGAGATTTCTCAAATTTAGGTACTCTTATCTTACTGTTGAGTCATCTTGTCAAAATCTGAAAAATAGTATGTTCAGGATCAGACTTCTCAATTCCTTTTAAGTACATCATCCATGTTTGTTATATTATTCACCTTTGTATCTTACCTAGCTATAATTGTTTTTACTTCAGTGATACGATTTTACCAAAATGAATGTGCTTTATATTCTTTCATGCTCAGCCACACTAGGCTTTTTTTTTTTACTAAAATATACACCTTTTAAAGAAACTAAAGCGCAAATATCTATGGAGTTTCTCAGTCATCTAGTTATAGTTGTCCAAAGGTGCTTTTTCAAGAAGCAACTGAACTTCTTCAAAGAAAAAAAAGGAAGTCCAGTTGCTTCTTGAAAGAACACCTTTGGACAAACTATAAAGTGTAACTTTTTTTTTTTTGCTGGCAAGCAACAAGGCTACTTCAATACTCTTGATGTTCCTTTTACAGAATGTAAGAGAGGGGACTTCAAAAGTATTGTACTCGTTATATGGTATTGTGGAACATAGTGGCACTATGAGATCTGGTCATTATACTGCTTATGTGAAGACAAGTACCACCAGCCAACTTTCTGATCTTGTCAATGACAAAATTCAACAAAGTAAGTAGAAGGAATTTACCCTGGAAAAATACTTTGAAATTAAATTCCTATGAGCCATTTGAAAACTAATAAGGAATTTTTTTAATTTCAGCTTCAGAATCTGAATCACCCAGAAGACAATGGTTTCATGTAAGTGACACTCATGTGCAAGCAGTATCCATATCCAAGGTCCTGAAGTCACAAGCATATCTTCTCTTCTATGAAAGAATATTGTAAACTAGAAAAATTCCAACCTAGGAAAGCTTCACCAAACTTTTATCATGTTCAGTTTATTTTCTTTACTTCTTAAATCTGAATTTAAACATTTATCCTTTTAAATAAATGCATACCAGTACATACATACAAGTAATTCTATTGGTTAATATCTGATGCACTGAATTTGTATGATAGAGGGCATGTTCCTTGATCCATAAACTCAGATCATTATTCTCAATTAAAAAATATTCTAAAAGATGCAATGAGAGATCTATCATTACTGTGAGATAAATTGGGCTAACAGTTTGAATGTTTACTGTCAATTTATTTTCAGAAGTAACAATAGTTGACACAATTTAGGAGTGTCAAATTATATTTGACTACCCTATTTAGAAAACTAAAACACGGTTCACCCCTATATAGTCTTTTGCAACATTATTTCACCAGAGGCAAAGATGGACCTAGTCTCCAGCCTTTTAAAAATGTCTATAAAGACCCGGCTCTGCCATCTCCCTTGGGCCTGACAGAGAAGCAATAGCTGTGGGTAGTTAGTGCCCTGAAGATCCTCCCCCCACCTTTCAATTAACTTTTCGTGTTGAATTAATTTTTATACTGTTTTTTAACATTTTATTTGTACACCACCAAGTGCTCTGTGAGGGAAATGGGTGGTTTGTAAATTAGATAAATAATGAGAAAATAAATGTTATATATAAAAAATATATAGCACACATGCTTGTAATAAAACGGGAATCATTTCTTCATATTGTAATTGCCATTTTTTAATTAAAAATGCAATTTAAATCTACTTCCTGATCTCCTGCAATACATAATGTAAGCTGTTTCCAAAAGTGTCGTGCATGACAAAAGGTTCATAAATTATTCTGTATTTAATATTATTAGAGCTACACAAAACAGTAAAAATACAACCTTGACTACAAAAAAGCACCTATTTTCAAATTGTTAAGGCAGCCACATTTTTTACAGCTTTATGTAGTTATTTAAGATGTATCTGGATCACATGCACATATTTCTCTCAAAAGATTCATGTACTTCTACAGGTGGAAAAAAGGGTTCCTCGTTATGGTCCTATGGACTGAAAAACATCTATTTTGAACACTTTGAACAGTACTACTATATTTTTCAATGGTCTGGCTGTACAGTACTGAAATAAGTAGCAAGTACCTTGTGTAGGACTTTAGTAGCAGTACTAAAGTCCTACACAAAATACACTTACACACCTGGCAACCCTTTAAATAGCCATGTCTTCTAAATCAGACAAAAAGACAGCTTACTGAAATTGTTTTTATTGAAATGCTTCAAGGTAACTTCTATTACAGATTAGTTTCATAATTTAAAGGTAATTTGAACACATTTGGCAAGATACACAACAATGTCTACACGTGCTTAACTATTTCAGTCACTTTGGTCATCATCCAAATCCTTTTTCCCTGATGGTGGTTTAGGGCCACCAGCTGGCTTGGCCATGATAATCTACAAAAGAAATTAAGATTTAAGAAATTTCAAATTGTCAATACTATTTGATATTTCAAATTTTCAATACAAATAGATGAAATAGGTGTATTAATACTTTAATTACAAGGGTTTTTTGCCATGATAGACTGACAATGCATTTTGAAAACACAAAAATTAAGTTTTGCATGTATACAAATGTCTTTTTGGAACAGTTAATGGGTTATTCAATTTTTTTCAGGGTTCATGAAAGAAATAGCTTTCTTCCTGGCCAATTGTGGCTGAAAACTGATGTTTCCAACCAATCTGTTTTAAAATGCAATGATGTTTATGATACAGAACCATTATATCCATACAGAACAGGAAATTAAAATGGCTTCAGTAATAACAGCTATATTTACATTTAAATACCAAGGGTACTTTTTCAGGCATATTTAAGTAAAATGGTATAATATTGCCAGTCGGTCTACCAGGCTATAGTAATAAACTTGTTTCACAAAGTGAATACTAGCCCTTTGGTCATTTTTGGCAATCAACTAATATATTTTTAGTGTTATCAATTCAATATGCTTAAAAGTGGGTTTTAATGTAAGATGTTGCACTTTAACATTTCAAGCAAATTATTAGTGCTGTGGCCTAGACATAACGAGTGGGAGCAAAACATACCCATTTCAGGCAGAGTGCAAAAAGCATTCATGCAGTTTCCACTCTTAATCAACATTACACACGAGGCCATATCTTACTGTACACTATTGTTCAGGGGCATCTTTCCAGTCATCCTTGTCCCAATGATCTGATGCTTTAGGGGCTTTTGGACCACCTGCTGTTTTGGCCACAATAATCTATAGGAATTTTATATCACACACACATTTTGACATGTTTCATTAAAAAAGTTATTCTTATGAACCTAAGAATTTGGTTATTTTATTTGTATAAGTCAATACCTATAGTCCAAACACGTATCTGCAGACTATAAAAACATGACTCCAAATATAAACGTTTGTAAATTTATCTTATGTTAAATTGGCTTTTGAAATAGTATTCCAACATTGTACAAAACTGAAAACATTATAATGCCAACTCACCTGATCAACTCTCAATACTGTTACCGCAGCATTTGTAGCTAACTTGATACCCCAGTATTTTCCAAGTTGTGTATCTAATACCCCTGCTTCCAACATATCTTTCACAGCTGCAGCTTCAGTCTGTTAAAATTAAGTTAGAATGAATGTCTTTGTCTCTGATTACAACCGTTATTTTCCCCACCTTAATTTACAGGCCCTAAATAATCTGTTATCCAAATGATGAACTAGCAATATAGATTTGTATGCTTAATTGTATCTGTGTGTTAAATAATGACATTATAGCATGATACCTAGTCTGCCTCTGATCTAGATGGGGTGCCTCAAAATTGCTAGGATATACTATTATGGAGGCTAAGAAAAATAACTTGGGTGATAGTCACTGCCTCTCTTGTTTTAGTTATAAAATATTAATAATTTATTAAAAATCATCACTTTATTTTTGTTTACTCAACATGATGTACATACCTAATGCTCCCATTCCCTATACATAGCCACTCGTGAAAAATGCTGTAGCCTATTAAACATCGTGAATGTTAATGGCACCACTTTTTAATGTTTAGAAAAATATTGAAATCAATTTTCTACTTTAGATTATGGTGAATTTATAGCTAGTCTTACCTCAATATCAAATCCAACATTTTTATTGCCTTCTTGATGTACTGCATATAGCTTTGAAATAAGCTCATTTGCTTTAATTCCAGAATTTTCTGCCAGAGCTCGGGGAATAGCTTCAAATGCCTCAGCAAATTTCTTGATTGCATACTGATCAAGACCTGGGCAAGTCTGAACAGAAGTGGGGATTGCTGTTAAGTTGTACTGAATTACAAAAAAACTGACTAAAAAATATATTTGTAGCATACCTCTCCATATGATGTTATCTGTTTTGCCAATTCAATCTCAGTTGCACCACCCCCTGGGACAAGACGCTTATCCTACAAAAAAAAATGAAATGAAAAATAACTTGATGTGAAATGCCAAGTAAAAAAGCTGAAACATAAAAACTTCAAAAAAGTACTCATTTCTAAAGACATTTTTAAAATACAATGAATGCATTATGTAATAGAGCAGCATACAAAGTATACACGAGATAAGCATATTGTGTGAATGCCAATCATAATATATGCCAATTATATCCTTGTCAACCATTCAGTTGTGTCCTATCCTAGGACCCTCTGGATTAGTGCTCTCCATGCCCTTCTGTCTGGCACCACGTCTTTCAGATCCATTGTGGTCATCCCAGGGTCATCCTTTGTAAGTGTCCAGCCAACGGTACTAGGGTGATCCCTTCTCCTTTTCCACCGATCACTCCCAGCATGACTGACTTTTTGAGTGAGTCAACCAATCATATACAACATAGCAAAGATATTAACTTCTGTAAATGCACATTATATAATAACCCTAAATTATAGATCCTCAATGCTTTACTCACCCGAGTGAGTACTTTGAAAGTATTTACACCATCATCAATTGCTCTTTCTACATCATCCATTAGGTTGTCTGTGGAACCACGAATTACTATTG
>JANHFJ010007238.1:4786-15441 GCA_032468195.1 Cerberus rynchops | reverse complement strand
ACTTTTGACCACAATATATCTGTAAAAGTAATACATTTGGATTTAAAAATCAAAAGTCCTGAAGCCCAATTTGTCCCATTTTCATGGAATGACCCATATATGCCACATATAGTGGCATGAATATAGGAGAAATAGAGAACATTTGAAGAATTGCATGAATTTTATACCACCTAGTATATTGTATGTTCCTGTTTTGTTCACTTTACTTTTAAAAAGTCATTACATTGTCCAAAATCTATGGCTTTTATAGGCATTCCCAATGTCAAGGTTTCATAGATAGGCACAATTTCAAATATAACCCACATCCAAACTGATTTTTTGTCTGTAAATTTCTTCACAAAACTCCAAGCAGGGCACTTTGTTTTCTATCAACTCTTCACCTACTGGTGATGATAAGGAAGTAATTTTGTTTTGTTTTCTTCCTCATACTTTATTCATCAACATAATCCTCTATAACACTCAATATTTATTGTGCAGCTGTCCCAATCAATTTATGAGCACACCCTATTTCTCCAAAGCCAAATTTTGAAACCACTCCCACCAATAAGAGCTATAATATTGCAGCATTGATCCACCCTTTATTCCACATAATAAAAGTCCTGTATGTTCATTCATCATCTGATGAAGAGTCAAGTTGCAATTACATCAATAATCCACAGCTGTAGCTCCACCCCACACCAAACTTCTCACCATTACATCATAAGGCTGTGAGGGAAAAAATCTAGAAAGTCCCCACTGTAATGCATAGATATATTTTTGTTCTAAAGGGTAAATATTTTACTTCCTGGAATTCTTGTTACATTTTAACTTTCATTTTAATCAAGCTTGCTAATGAGAACTTGGAAAGATTTATGCTTGGAGGAAAAAATTCCATTGGTTCTGTTAGGTGTCAATGGTCTCACAGCCCCCTCATCCCAAAGAACTATCATAAATGCCTTCAGGAAAAATAAAATAAAAATAAGATAAAATATTGTGGGAAAATAAGATTAGGAGAGGTTGTGGAATAGACTGCATGTCTCCTGAAACAGCTGGACATCATAGTTCTGAGAGAAAAAATAATATCTAAGTTTTATCTCTTCCAACTCTACCATTCTATGCTTTTGCAACTCACATTTAAATTAATTGCACTGCTATATTTTCCCATGTGGATTTCTAACAAATTTATAAAAAAATTCTAAGAGGGTTTTGAAATGCCCTAAAGTGGAGTTTCCTAACCCTCCTTGCTCAAGAGGAACTGTGTTAGAAACTGCTTAATATTTATAATATAAGGCAGTGTTTCCCAACCTTGGCAACTTGGCAACCAAAGCTGGTGGGGAATTCTGGGAGTTGAAGTCCAAACATCTTAAAGTTGCGAAGGTTGAGAAACACTGATATAAGGTAAGAGCCCATGTTAAGGGTTATACCTTGGGCTATAAGGATAGTGAAACATTAATGTTTCTCCACTCTTATTGCAGTCACTGATAGTCATTCAGCAGCTCTGTCTAAGATAACTCATTCCTTTTGGGGGAGGAATGGGCCACTGGGTCACAGAAGAGTTGCTGTGAAAATCATCCTTACTATTTGGCAGACAAACAAATAGGCAAATTAGCTTGAGTCACTGACTCTTGAGAAAATGGACAAGGTTCTTTGTGTAGGTTACCTCAGCTACCTGTTGTTGTTTTTATTGAAGCCCTTTCTGGCTTGTTCAGGTGGCCAGTAAGGTCACACATATATAGTGGTATAGCCTCTTTGAGGGAGTGGAAGGTCTCAAGAACCCTGAAGGAGGATGTGGTGTGTCCCTTCCTCAAGTGGTCATCTCCAGATCCAACTATTTTAAACAGCCATCATCCTGTCTACAATCTTCTATTTTTAGGGAAGGTGGTTAAGAGGTGGTTGGGTTGCAGTTACATTGGACCATGGAAGAAATGGATAATCTAGACCAGAGGTATCAAACTCAAGGCCTGGGAGGCAGATCCCACCCTCAGGATGCTTAGATCTGGCCCACATGGCCGCTCTGAAAACAGCGAAGGACTTGCCCACAGTGCCTCTGCCAACAAAATGGAACTCAGGAGGGCTGCATGCGGCCTCTCAAGGTCCGTTTTCGCTGGTAGAGGGTTGCAGGAGGCCATTGCAGCCGAAACGGAGTTTGGGAGCCTGTTTTCGATGGCAGAGTGCTCATGCCACCACATGCTCCCCCGGCGAGTGACATTGAGCAGCCCCCCAAGGTCAAACAAAACCCTGATGTTGCCCTCAATGAATTTGAGTTTGACACCCCTGATCTAGACCTATTTCAATCAGGATTCAACTCTGAATTTTGTATGCAGACTTTGTTGGCCACATTTCTTTGTGCTCCTTGATCTCTCAGTAGCCAACTTCCAAAATTGAGAATTGGAGACATCATATTATGGTGTCTGTTTTTCTTCCTTCACAGTTGATTCCAGTTAGTGTTGGTGGGAGGAAACATTTGTTCCTGAGCCCCTCCTTTGGGAATACTCAAAACTCAAAGCTGTTTTGTTTGTATCTATCTGAAACAGAGGTAGTGATGAGTGAGGTCAAATGAAGCTGTCAAGGTTTTATCCCGATGGATGGAAGATTGCATAGGTCTGGATGGGGAAAACACAACTGTGGTTCAATCTTACCAAGAACAAGTGGCTATGGCCCCAATCCCAGGATTATCCATTTTTATTTCTGGATGGAGTTGCATTTTCCCACTTAGGAATAGTATGCAACTCTGAGTTTTTTCTTGATGAACAGTGGCACCCATCAAGAGGACCTTTGTATAGTATCATTTGGTATACTTTTTCTGGATCAATCAGCCTTCCAAACACTCGGTCACACATTTGTCACCTCACAGCTTGACTGCTGCAATAATTGTACATGGGACTGTACATGAGACTGCCATTGAAGACTACCCAAGTGCCACAACTGGTTCAGTATTTTGTGGTATAAGCAGTGATGGATTTTCATTGGTATGCCCATGTGACATTTCTGCTCTGTGAACTACATTGGTTACTGGTTTGCTCCTGGGGGTGCTTCAAGCTGCTGGTTTTATCTACAAATCCCTACATTGCATAGGGCCTAGCTATTTGAGGGAGTAGCTGTATTCAATGTCTGTTCTGCTTGACCCTTACCATTTGGCAGTGCAAGTATGTTCTGGCTCCCTTGATTAAAGAATATCATCTTTCAAGATCCAGGGAGCATATACTCTCTGTAGCAGGTGCCTGTTCTCTGGAATGAGCCCCTTCTCCATACAATTCTCTTTCTGGTAGAGTTCTGGAATGCCTTGAGAAGTTAACTGTTCTCCAGACATTGGGGTAAGGTGGATAGAACTTCACTGTTTGTGGTGTTTCATCATTTGATATGTTATCTGTGTTTAATATGCTAATGGATTGTCATCTTGCAATTATTTTCTTTTGTTTTAGTTTTTTAATCTAATTTATTATATGTTGTGTTTTTATATTGTTTTGAACCTCCCAGAGTTGGTAGGAGTGGTACAGCATTCAAATAAATAAATAAATAAAATAAAACATAAAACAGTATTCTCAGGTATTCTGCTATAGGCTGAAACAGTGGTTCAGGGGTTTCTTAAACTGAGGGGTAATTACCCCCAAAGATAATTATCCAAGGGAATTATTTGGACATATCCTGGGAATAATAGAGCAAAATGTAATTGCTTGTTTGGGACTACCACTGCTGAGACTGTTGTGTAAAACTGCAGAATCTTGAGGTCTTTGTGAGTATACTGTAATGACATTATTTGAAACTGGAGAAAGGAGTAATTGGTCAAAAAGTTTAAGAATCACTGGTCTAGAACTTCACTTCTCTGTCTTTAATGGAAATTGTTTAATAGAAGAGTTTAGGGACCATCCTCGCATTTCACTTCTTCTGTAAAATTTTGTTGGCATTACCAACATATTACTTGTTCCATGCCTTTATGCCTTTCTATCATTTCAATTTGCCCATTCATATATCAGTCCTAACTGCAGTACATTTCCTCACATACTTAAGTTGTACACTTGCATATCTAAAACAGTTCTGAATATATATAACTGCACCCAATTTCCCAACAACAGTGCCATAAGTGTGTTCAGTGTGTGGTATACCAAAAAGGGGAGAAAGACCATTAGCATTTGATTGTGAAGAAGCTAGAATTCTACAAAATGAGAAACCATGCAATCCCTTCCAAACCACACAATCATACACTCTAGACATCTATATACTTTCAAGAAATCAACCAAAAAACACATTTTTATGGATGGTGGATATTTATGTGTATAAACTCAGTGCTTTATTTTATATATGAAATGGAAAAAAGAAGAAGAAAGGCAAAGGACGTAAACATATTTTTTTCTTTCATTGATTTCCTGTAAAAACTATCCAATTATTGTAAATGAGAGTAAGCCTGTGATTGGTCAAGGGTACTCTTTGAAATATGAATGGGTAACAATCTATGGATTTATTTTTCTGTCCAATCCTTTATTTAGAAAAAAGATAAACAAATAAAAGGAATAGCAGGAAACTAAAACAGGCACATCTCTGAATAACATACTGAGAATAACATACTGAGAAGCAACATTGTCTTGACTTTACTTTTGGGAGTCAGCTGAGCTCGCAATATTTTCACTTAAAACAAGCAAACAAATCAGGGGTAAGGGAAAATAACTTTTCACAGGGCAGAGTAGTTTATCCCTTGCCTTCATATGTTGAAATAACATGCAAGGCTGTTGAGTAGACTGCCCATATTAAATCTGAATCTTTTTTTTCTTTCCCTGATAGGCATCCAATGAATATTTGAGAGAAATAGTTCCTTCTCCAGGTTTATGTGTGGCAATTAATTACCACAAAACATCCATTAAGCATGCATGAGGAAGCGGGAGGTAGTACCTCATTCTAGCAATAAGTGGGATAAACTTTCAGAATAAAAAAGGATAACAGATAAGAAAACGTTTCATTATTTAAGTTAGCAACCACCCCTCTCCTAGAAAAATTAAAAAAATATTAAAAGGAAGAATATTTCCCCTAAAAGAGAAATAGAAATCTTAAGACAGAAACTCAGCCCCAGCACCAGCCCCCTGCTCCAGCAGATATTTTGGTTATTTGGAAGACAATAGACTGAGCTAGCCTTATTTGCAATATAAAAGACCCTCACTGGCAGGACATAATGCCCAACTCCCAAATGGCACAAACAAAAGCTTCAACCAAACTTGAATCGTGACCCATAGCTACATGGGAGTCTGACAACCAATCACGATACTTGCCCTTGCCACAGGAAGTGAGGTCATAGCCCAAGAGGGTATAAAATCTCTTTTTCTCAGCCATTTGGGCCTTTTTTCACTCCAGCTCCACCAATAAACCATCCTTCCAAGCAGTCTCCATGTTTCCAGTGTCTTTCTCCCCAGTTGGAGCTGAACCCACATGGACATTTCTTCTAACACAGGCATCCAAACAGGAGCAGAACCTCTGTAGTACAGTAGAATACCCCTACATCACAACTCTGGAAAGATCCTGAGAACAATATTGTGCTGTCTTGTTTTGTGCTGTCCTTCACAACCTGGTGCCATTCAGTTCTACCATTCTATGCTTCCTGGTAATTTCAAACCCACATCTTCATGTGGGTTAGAAGATAAAATACCTCATTTTGGGGGAAATGGTAGAAGAGAAATTAGATTAAGTTGAAAAACATAGTGATTAATCTCCTTTTCCCTCCATGCTAGGATTTGTGACATACCTGTAATTAGAAGAATATTTTTATCTTTTTAAAATATTCTTTTGCAAGGATTTTTTAAAAATATCATTTTTAGGTTGGCTTTTCCAGGCATTTCCTTCTCCTTCCTCAATATCTATCATTTTATGATGATTGCAGACTGATGATAAAAAGTAGCATATAAATACTGCATATAAATGCTGTTGATAATAATGAGGTATATACATCTTTGACAAACTTCTCATCACCCTCAATCCTTTAGCTGTGGGATAAAAATGGATGGGAAATTTGTCAGTGTATGATTGGTTCATAGACTGAAAGAGAAATAGCAACATATCAGCCAATGGGAGCTGACTGGAAAGAAACAATATTTACTGTGTGAGCAAGGAGACAGTCTGGAGCCTGGGCTTAAGTCTGTGCTGAGGGTAGAAACTGAAACTGAAACGAAAACAAGTCTGTGCATGCTGCAGTTCTGAACTGAAACTGTAAATTCATTTTTGCTCTGCTTGTATTTGCTACCACATTGAAATCTTGTATTGTATATTTACTTCATATGTTTTATAGAAAGAGAAGTTTGTTTACTTGTGTGTGCTTCTGAATATGTTTGCATGCTGCAAACTCTGACAAAATCGCACTACAGTAATTTCATGGATTTCCAGTTTTTATCTGTTCAATGTTGGGGAATTCTATCCATTTTCATAATGGAGTTCTTCCCCTGCAATCCTCAATGAAAACCAGTCCTGGGTTATGTCCTGCAGAGAGCTATGATCATTATAATGGTTTATTCCTATTCTTTTTGTTGTGTTTTGTGGCTGCCAGATGTTTTGTGGTATGAGAAATAGGAGGATAAGGCTCCATAAATCATGATCTGGAGACAAGGCAAGGTAGCTTCCATGGAGACAGGGCACAATTCAAGTTGCCAGGGCACTCCAAGGATGCTTAAGTGATTAAAGACTTTAAATGAAGTCTAAAGTCAATTAAATCCTTTTTAGCTTTTCTTCTGGCCATACCAAGTTTTCTTTTCCCTGGTCCCTCTTTATTTTGAAGTGAAATTTATGTCACATTATTCAAAGCACAAAAGGTGGTGATGTACTGTATTCTTGCTTTAGATAGTAACTGACAGGGGAAAATATGGTGCAGAGGCGTCTTCGGGAAGGCGGTTTGAATCTGGAAGGGGGTAGGGATGGTGTTGCAAATGAAGTCTCACTCCTTTTGTATATGCATGCATAATTGAATCACAGAGAGACACACTCATGTATAATGTGAAACTCCTTCAGTGCTTTACCTTATAATAACAGAGCAACTCCAATAGTGAGAGATGGAGGAAGACTGAAGAGAAATAAAATGTGGATCCAAGACAGAGCATCAATTCCTTGGTTGGAGAGCAGGAAGGAAGAAGCAACACTACATCCTGGGTTGGAAGTCAAGGTAGGCAAATGGGAATGAGGCACACAAAACTGGGTAAGTGACCCAGGATTGTGGCAACTGGACCCAGGCAGTAGAGAGGGATATGGGGCAAAATGTGACAGAATAACTGAGTTGGAAGGAACCTTGGATGTCTTCTAGTCCAAGAATCCCCAACCTCTGGGCTGTGGTCCACTACCAGGCTGTGGCCTATTTGGAATTGGGCCATGTGAGTGGCTGGCTGGAGTGTGTGCCCACAGCTGGGGTTGGCATGGCCAACTCGACGTCACTCATGTTGGAGGTGCCTTGGTGGCCCAAGCCCTCTGCCACAAAAAAATGGGCTCCCAAGCTCTGTTTTTGGCCGTGATGGCCTCCTGCAACTCTCTACCAGTGAAAAATGGGCTCCTGAGCTCCATTTTCACTGGCTGCACTGGTTGCAGGAGGCCGTCATGGCTGAAAACCAAGCTCGGGAGCTTGTTTTCACTGGCAGAGGCACCCCAGGCCAGTCATCACAATAAATGTCATGTATTCTACTGTTGAGTTTGCTCTTTTTTCTTGTTTTAATTCAATTGTATAACATGTCTAGAGTCATTTTGTGATCAAGGTGGCATGTAAATTATTAAAATATATGAATAAAATGTTAACCATCTAACAATTTTCTTTGTTAGGGACAATTTTAAGAGATGTAGCTATTGATGCAGAATATAACTTTTGTTGAATAAAGCATAAAAGAAAAAGAATACATTATTCAGTCTCAGATTTTCTATTGCATCTATGGCAGGGCTGTGAAACTGGTGGCCTGTGGGCCAGATGTGTCACATGCAGGCCATGCTCACTCCAGCTCCACAAATGGAAACACTTCGTGAAATATCACATGACAGCAATGTGATGTGACGAGTTCAATACCTGTGATCTATGGTATAAAAATGTAATGGCCTTTCATTATACAGGTAAATAACCACAATTTGTTGAGCAAAGCAGACATTAAGCAAAATGTCATGTGACTGCTTTGTTCAACAAACATGATATTGATACTCCTGGTTGCAGTTATTAAGCAATCTTGGGGGTTGTTAAGCACAGTTCATAGTAAGTACGCTCAGAATAGGCCATCTGTTGTCTCTCTCCATCTAAGAACTAAACACCCTCTCTGCTGAAATTCAAGCCAGATTTTCAGCCCACAAGAGGAAAGACACTTGTACATGGTCAGCATAGGACTTCCTCATCTCCCCTGATGCATCCCACATGGCTTACCTGCCTTTTCACTGAGGAGATGAAAATGCTCCCTGCCAAAACTCATCCAGGATTGTCAGCTCCTGAATAGAGAGACGCTGAAACGGCCCAAAGCATCCTCCATCCATCCTGATGCAGCCACTTTACTGCACTGCCTCTCTGCTCAGTGACTGAAAACCCTGCTTGCATTTTGGCTCCCTCAAATCTCTGGGGGCTGGCTGAAAGAACTGCCTGGTGAAAAATTTCATCTCTGTGCAAGCAAGCATGGAGTTGAAATCCTTTGAGAATTAGCTCTTTCAGTCAGCCCCCAGAGTCAAGAGGGAGTTCTTTTGGCAGGCAGCATCATCTTGCAATTTTCCCTATTGGCTTCCCTGCTGACTTTCTGGAGACGCTGGCAGAAATTGTGGGACAGTTGGCAACTGGTTGTAAGGTTGACAAGCATTTAGATCATGCCTGTTTGTCACTGTGTTCTTGTTTATGTAATGTTTTGTGAGGGTCAGAAGCATTTTATAGGCTGTAAAGCACCCTTTTCAAAGGCCTTTGTTAATTCAAACCATTGTTAAGTAAGCAGTCATAACTCGAGGACTATCTGTAAATAGAATATTTAAGAAAGATGATGTAATTATATATCTCACCTTTTCCAAATCTAGCTCTTTCAACAGGATGCTTGCGTTCTTGTTTGCTTCAGCTGCTTGCTGGTCCTTAGCCTTCACAATGGTTTCAACACACTGATGACACTTTTTCAACAATTCCTTTTCAATTAAAAATGTTTTGTAAAAATGTAAGACAGAATACTCAAAATATATTCACAGTAACTTGTACTCTAACTTCATCTATGTTAGAAATATATAACCTTTTTGGTCTGAGGGTGCTACTTTTCTTTGTTGGTATGCTGGCCTCACATTAAAAAAACAAAGAACAAAACCCAGGACACATTAGGAAAGAAACTAAATTTCACTATCAAATAATTAAATTAATTCAAATCAATTAACATTACTCCACAAATAACTAAGCCATTTAGAGCCACGAAATATGGCAGCAATTTGAAGACTTAGAAGGAGGTATGTATAACTCATCACGGATATGAACATCTATGAACTTAATTATCTAATTAGGGTATGGTTTAATTCCCCCCTCCTTCCTGCAAAAGTGAAGGGATTCAGGTAAAAGTATTAAGTCAGATAAAAACAAAATTATCTTAAGTAACTAAGAGTATTGTATATTTAATGTACATTTTAATGCTTTGATCTCTCTAAGGCAGAGGTGCCAAACTCAAGGCCCGGGGACCGGATCCGGCCTTGAGGTGCTTAGATCTGGCTTGCAGGGCCGCCCTGGAAACAGCCAAGAAAAACAGAGCTTGGGGGGGCTGCATGTGGCCTTCTCAAGCTCTGTTTTTGCTGGTAGAGGGTTGCAGAAGGCCATCACAACCGAAAGCAGAGCTCACGAGGGTCACGGGAGGTACTCCCATGCTCCATTTTCACTGGCAGACTTGCAGGAGGCCATCATAGCTGAAATGGAGCTCGGGAGCCTGTTTTTGCTAGCAGAGCACTCGGGCCACCACAGGCGGCCCTGACATGAGTGATGTTGAGCTGGCCACGCCCACGCCCATGCCCACCCCCCAAGGTCAAACACAACCCTGATATGGTCCGCAATGAAATAAAGTTTGACACCCCTGCTCTAAGGCAGAGGTCACCAACCAGTGGTCTGCGAGAAAATTTTGGTGGTCCGCGACGCATCCGGGTGGAGAACCTTCTCCAGGTTGACCAATGGACCAGTCCTGTGACTACAGCTTGTGATGGGCAACTTTGCAGGTGGTGAAAAGTGCAGGCAGCAGCTAAGCTCTCACTGGCCAGAATGAGGGAATGGTGCTGTTGGGGGGCGCAGGAGGGCCAAAGCAATGAATGTTGGCAATTCATGCCTCTTTCATTCTCCTGTGTGGCTCTCTATCTGCTGCCCCACCCCTCGCCTTCCTCTCCTCGCCTGACTTGAGAAGGTAAGGGCAGGGTGTGTGTGTGGAGACTCACTCTACATTACAGAGCAGGAGCAAAGCTTGCTTCATCTCTTGCTGTGTCCCATGGCTGCTTCTTCCAGCCCTTGGTGCTGTGCACACTTCAGTTGCTTGGGGAGACATGCGGCTTCCTCTCCATCATGAGAATTTGGCCCAACCCGGTTGTTTCTCTCTGCTGCTGCTGTTGGAGCAGGTCATGTGTCTTCCCAAGTGACCGAGGTGCATCCAGCACAAACAAAGACTAGAAGAGGTCCCCACGAGACCCAGAGAGTGCCGGAGAATCAGAATGTGTGTGTGTGTGTGTGTGTGTGTGTGTGTGTGTGTGTGTGT
>JANHFJ010007234.1:32816-47803 GCA_032468195.1 Cerberus rynchops | reverse complement strand
CATATATCTCCTCTTTGGCCTTCCTCTTGACCTCTTGCCTGGCAGCTCCATTTCCAACAACCTTCTATCAATATAACCACTGTCCCTCCTCTGCACATGTCCAAACCATCTCAATCTGGCATCTTTGACTTGTTCCCAAAACAGCCCTCATGAGCTGTCACTTTGATGTGCTCATTCCTAACCCTGTCCATCCTGGGCACTCCTAAAGAGAACCTCAACAACCTCATTTCTGCTCTCTCCATCTGCATCTTGTCTTTTCCTCACTGCTACAGTCTCTAACCCATACAGCATAGCTGCTCTCACTACTGTCTTGTACATCTTTCCTTTGATTCTCGCTGACACTCTTCTGTCACACAACACTCCTGACACCTAATCACTTCTGCTGTAATTTCCCAGTCATCTGGGAGTTCTTCCTGACCACCCAAAGCCTGATTCAACTTCTGTCTGAATTCCTCACAACATTCTTCCTTTTTCAACTTCCACCACTTGGTCTTCTTCTCTATCTTTTCTTTCCACTTCATCTTGACTGTCAGGATCATCCTACACACCACCATCTGGTGCTGTCTGGCTACACTTTCTCCTACCACCACTTTGCAGTCACTAATCTTTCTCAGATTTCCTCATCTACACAGAATGTAGTTACCTGTGTACTCCTACCTCCACTCTTATATGTAACAATATGTTCCTCTCTGTAGGTGTAGGTGTTAACTACAGCCATTTCTATTTTCTTAGCAAAGTCCACCACCACCTGTCCTTCTATGTTCCTTTCTTTAACACCAAACCTGCTCATTACCTCCTTATCTCCTTTGTTCCCCTCACCCACATGGCTATTGAAATCTGCCCCAATCACCACTCTCTCCCCTCTGGGAATACTCTCCATCGCCTCATCTAACTCACTCCAGAATCGCTCATTCTCTTCTGATATAAAGGCTATAGTGAAAAAATATCCATTAGAGAAAAAAATATTTAAAATTTATCCGTAGAGACGATTCCAGTATGGAATGCCCATTCCTTGAATTTAAACTATCTGCTACCTTCCTGCTCACATGGCTTAGAAACTACTGCAGATGCCATGTTCTGCATTCTTTCTTGCTTTGTTTGAAGAAGAATAAAATACTAGAGTCTTCAATGGAATTAAAATGGAATTTGTAGTTTAGCTATAATGTCGACTATGGTGTTTCAGTCTATCCTAAACCGTTGCTTTAAAAAAAACAACAACAACCCAAATACTGTGTGATGTACTGTTTCTTAGTAACATGCAAAGTAAATAAATCCTTTAAAGGGAGAAAAAAGTAGTTACTTTAATTTTATGTTTTAATTCATTATTTTTATTTTATCTTTCACATGTGTAAATATGCCTATTACGCATTTTAGAATCTAATTCACAGACCAGTAAGTAAAATAATGCCTAAAATCTGAAGGGAAAAGGATTTTTAGTTTCTGCTAAAATGTGCAAACCACACTTATTAAAATAAAAATGATTGCATTTTTACTAAGGACAAAAAGATTGATATTTGGGTTAAGCCTCCTGTGGGATAGTCTAACTTCCACATTTCCTATTTATGGGAATTTTCAAGCTCAATTTATTTACATATTCAGTGAAGAGAAATAATTGTCATCATATTTCTTTCATTACATGATGCAAATGTTATCTCTTAAGTACAGAAATGTTTCTTCAAATTAGATGTCAGACAATGGGGCTGACTCTAGTATTTTGACCAAACATTTAAAAGACAATGAACATACATTTATGTATAATTATTTTGTTTATCATTTTATTTTATCTAAAGAAAATAAATATTTGGGAGATTGTTAGTAATGTCCATTGCAATGAGATATGCATTTCTTATTTTTAAAACAAAAATAAATCTGAATCTCTTTGGTTTTCACAAAGACACAGAGATATATTTCTTGTTCATTGTCTGGTACAACTGGACATTCTACTCATTTCTTCAAATCCTATTGTAACAAATATCCATTCCAGCATTCCAGTGCTGAATTATTATTATTTTGCTATTGTATCAATAAAAGAATAGTTTTCTTGAATGTTAGATGTGTTGAGAGTCAAAGGTCCAGCATCTAGACATTTTCACCTTTTGTTTCTGCATGTATATCCCCATTCTTTACTTTCACTTTGAACTCCAGTTTGCTCTTTTCTGTCAGAATATCTCTAGCTCAATTGTAGAGGGAGTTATAAAATGACATTTCCTGCTCTTAGTCAGCTTACAAGTGACTTCAAAAGTCATTTTGACTTTAAGTTCCTGTCCAAGAAGCATCTGAGATACTCATGTACTGGCAAAACTTCATTGAAATTTATTAGTTATGATATTAAAAGAAAATCAATAAACTATATCAGATCAGATGACTTTATAATCTATACGGAACTTTTTATTTTGATTTGAAATGTTAACCTGCTAAGTCATATATATGATATATGTCATATGTCATATGATATATATTAAAAAGGGAATCTTAACTTTTTACATACCCCGTGGAAACTCTCTGACTTCCATCCTCTCTGGTCCTGGGGAACAGGATTTCAGAGTAAATAATCTGAGCTGCTCTAAGCAACATTTTAATCTTTAAAAAAGATTCCTTTTTGAAAACATCAAGAATAAATGGCAGGTTTTTATAAATAAATGGATAGGCTTGCATCTAACTATTCTTTTATTAATTAAAGTTAGAATTTATCAAAACCTACTTTGTCTTTCCAGTACAATCACCCGTGCCCTTTTTGTCTTTCCTTTGGATAAGTCTTCTTCTGAAAAAAAAAGGGACAAGCAAAAGTAAGGTAAAGTGTCTCTAATTCCCATACAATATTGTTACAGTTTAGCACAAGTTCATATAGAACTTCCTTCAATTTTTCAAGGACAAAGAAATACAAAGTGAATTGGGAAACTCAAATTTGAAACTAATGCTCTACTTGGGAGCAAATTGCTATTCCAAAATAGTCTAGCTTCTTCAATCATTGCTGGTTTCCTTCAGGTGGAAATCACAGGCTTTCTTTACAAAAGCCTTTGTCTGAGACTATTCTTAAAACAACTTTCTAATTTTAGACTGATTTTAGACATTTGCACAATTGTTTAAAGTTACCAAAGTTTTGCACCCCAGATATGGTAAGTCTATATTCAAAGGTAACAATTATGAAGGTTGATATGTACTGTAACCTACATTTGAACATTTGGACATTGTTTTTTTAAAAACATTTGTATTAAACTCGGATGGCAGCATCTGGCTAGCTTTCTCTGGGCTTGGAAACTAACAAAGCTAGCCTAGGCAGCATATGCAAAGGAGACAACCTAGAAATACCAGGGCTGCTGGCTAGATTGAAATATTGAAAATTAAAAAAAAAATGTGGAAGAAATCAAATGTTAACCACTTTTACACTATTGCTAGAAAAAATGCACGGATAGCCATGAATTCAAGGTGTCAAATTGAATTGAACTGAAAAGAGACTTTAAAAAAAGTCTTAAAGAATTTTGAATGATCTAGTTCCTTCCTAATATAGAAATTGTTGATTTGTATTCTTGGGTGCACACACGTACACACACACACACACACACACACACACACACACACACACACACACAAATGAGAGTGGGGGAAGAGGAAGGAGGAAAGGAAGGAAGGAGGCAGGATGTTTATACCAAATAAATACCTGACAATGATGATACAATATCCAGGAATCTTAAGCAATACATTCAATTATGATTTATATTTCATCAAGATTTGGAGAGCTGCAGGTTCACCAGCCCAAAGTCAATCATAAAAATAGATTCAACCGATCTGAATATTAATTTTAATAATTAATTTGTTGAAGGCTGCATAATCCATCCAAATGTATAATAATAAGATTAAAGCAAATGTAGTTTCTCTTATCCTTGCAGACACTCTTATAAAAATATATATCTCAAATAATGGACATATTTGGAAGTTGGAAGAAGGAATTGTATCAAAATTCTGCTTGTGTTTTAAAATAAGTTAAATTTAGGAAGTTTACCAGACAACAATTCCGTTCTCCTAATTTAGCCAATAAAACTTTATATCTAATATGTCATGAGATGCCCTTAATTTAATGGAAAAATTCTAGGAATCACAGAAAGATCTAGAACTGAGAAACTGATGGAAAACTTTGCTTCTCTAAACTTACCTTGAAATCTGAAACTTATGTGATTTACATTTGACAGAGTAGAGCAAAGGAGGGGGAAAAATAAAAAGAAACTATACCATTTCAGTTATTTTACTTTTTTAACTGCCAAACTTCCTTTAAATCTTGTTAGAAGAAACTTTTTTGATGGGCCAATTAAAATTCTGATTGAATATGGATTTAAGCAGCCTGAGAAGTCAACCCTTTGTTAAGTGATCTTAATCACCAATACTGTATGCTTGAATTTCAGCATAGCATGTAGGATTGTTCCCGAGAATGATTTTTTTTTTAACTCTAGACATTCCAAAGACATCTTTGGAGTAACAAAGTAAGCTCCTACATTGTGTTTTTTTTCTTCCCTATTAAGGTGATTGGTGCTGACAACACTGATCAGCTGTTCATAGGTGAGTAACAGAAAGAGAGATTGCAGAAAGACAACTGCTCTCTCAAGACTTTGCTGATGAGGGAATATTAAAGAATCATCCTGTGAAATTATTCTCCTGTGAAACTCAAACTACAGACCCACTCAAGCATGCTTATGATTTGTATCATGGTTTCCTAAACTGAGTGTAAAGTCACATTCACTTTAGGATGATCTGATCGGTACACAAGAATAGCGACCAACATTTTGAAAGATTGTTCTCTTCGTTATTGAAAGCTGAAATCCATGCCCCATGGGATTGAATAACAGACCAGAAATTATTATGGTATAGATCTGAAAGGGATTTTTTAGGAATGAGGAAAAACAACCACAACACAACTTTATCATGGCCATAGATTAGAATTCAGACAAAATAAATATACTAAATACAGTAATAAAATTAAAACTATGAATAATAGTTATAGAACTAAAAGTAATAATAAAAATAAAACTTAACAATTACATTAATTTGTCATTACATACATCAGGCTTAAATCCTTCTTATCCTGTTTATTAACATATGTATGATGTTTATACTTAAATACATAATTTGAAGTTTTTGACTACATTTTTTTGTTTCAAGTGTGTCTGTGTCTGTACCTGTGTGTCTCTCCCCCCTCCCCCCCACAGAGATAAATATCCCTTCTCATATCTATAGGTTGTGTGAGTTTTCCTTAATCTCGGATACTGTCAGCCTCTAATTTCTTCTTCATCTATGCTTATCTCTATCAGCTGCCATAGTAACGTGGGGGGAGGGGGAGCTGGGGTTATGGGGGGGAAGAGTGCTGGAGTGAGAGGCCCTTTGGTGAGAAAGGAAATATGTTTACATTGCATCAAGGTCACTGTCTCTGAGAAGTAACGGACATCCCGACACCTGCAGATGCCTGCCTCGTGACCTGTGGAGAACTTTGGATTGGTTGGACTTTGCCGAATTATGGGGGGAGGGATTTGGGTATTCTTTGGTATGCGAATTTTGTGCTTTTTTGGGCAGACCTTGCTTAGCTATTTCTGCTATCAGTCACGCTTCAGTAAAATTCTACCTGTTTTCAAAAACTATGGATTCAGGGTTTTTATTTCTTGAAGTTTGATCGAGGCAGAGCTGACAGATACTCTATCAGAAGCCTGGTAGTCTGAAGGTTTGGCACATGATCTTAGCTGCTCCTAATGCTTCACTCTTCTGGCCAGGGAGCTCTGATGTTGTTCCTGGGATTATGTTGCAGTCACTTTCCCAGCTAAGAACCTATAGCACTAAATATTCCTATCAACACTTTACTTTCCACATTCTCTATACAGTAGTTCCTCCTTCAGGACCTGGTACTCCTCCATCTATCATCATTGCTGTCTTCTGGTCCTTGTCTACTACCATAATGTCTTATTGATTGTCCAATACCCATTTGTCGATCTGGATCTGAAATTCCAAAGGATCTTAACCCTGTTATTCATCATAACCTTCTATGGAATCTCCCTTCTGGACTTGGGATAGTTTAGCCCACAAAGCCCATTCAACTGTTCCTACTCACAATGCCAACTATTTGATTGTGCTGTTCAATATATGCTGCTGTTCGTGGGTCATCTTGAGCCTGGTATGTAAAGTATAGTTGGTCTAGTTCAAGTTTGAAAGCAACTTTTCTTCACTATGTTGAAGCTGTTTCTCAACATGGATGTAAATCTGTAGGCATCCCTAGTTTTCTCATATGTTATCTCTCATATGTTCCATCAATCCCAGGTTTTCTTGTCTTATCCATATTTGGTTTATTCCAGTAGCCTACTTATTGTAAGATTGTCCTGCTTCTCCAAGATCTGGCATAGATCTTGTTAATCTGGGTGATGTCTAAATTGGCATGACTCGTGTGTGTGTGTGTGTGTGTGTGTGTGTTATATCCAAGGTAGACAGGTGAAGCCTTGGAGATCTTTGCCCAAGGATCCCTACTGTTAAGGTAGCTATCCTCCAGTGTTCGAAGTTTTCCACATTAAATGTGGTCCTCTAACCATATTCAGTGCTATGTATATATGTTAAGACTGGAATACCTAAATGCACGTATAGGTAAAATTTATAATGTACAGATATATGCTTAGTTTTGTCTGATCCATTTGGAGATAACTTCTGGATAATGGTATTTTATATATGTTTCTCCAGGACTGCTAAGGCTAGACCATTAAAATGGGCTTTGGAGCAAGCCTACTAACCTACTAAAATCAAATCAAATCAAATCAAATTTATTCATCACATACATATACATACATAGTATGAAATGCAGTGAAATGTGTTTTCGATCGCTCGCGAGGTAGTAGGCAAAGGGGGTAGTATAGACAGGGAGGGAGATTATGGAGTGGTTAAGAGAGGTAGATTATTTAAGAGGTAGTTTAGAAATTATTATAGTCCTGTGTTTGTTATGGTTTGGTTTAGGATCCGTATTGCCTATGGGAAGTAGCTTCTTCTTAGTCTCTCTGTGTTGGCTTTCAGCGAGCGGAGGCGCTTTCCTGACCGCATCATGCTGAACTACTTAAGGTAGGAGAAAATGTATAACTATTTAGCTGGGAAAAAACTTCTGCATATCTCTGAGAGGGTAATATATTTTTGTGGTTTGTGTTATCTTATTCTGGAGTTCAGTACATCCAATCACTGTCTAATGTTCCCCTTAACCTTTTCTAGCTTTAACAGTAGCAAAAGGTCAGGTTATTTACCAAAGTAGTTCCACTCAGTAATAGCATTCCACCATTTTGATTTCAACATCTGCTGTAAAATTAATGACAATAGCTTTTTAAGGACTAAATTAAACTTGAGCCAGAAGGATAAAATAGTTGCTAAATACTAGTTTCAGTTCTAGTCTACCCAATCTCTAATCTTGGAGACAGGCTTTGAATTAAGAGTTAATTACTTGGCTTTTAGCTAAAAGGTGCAAAATTGCATATTTATACATGATCAAATATTTTGGGGGAGCCAAATTATTTTCTGAAGACATCCAGTCTAAAGGTTTATGGTAGAAAAAGTGGGCAGAATTTTTTAAATTATTGATAATAAGCCTGCCATTTTTCTTATATATCAGGACAGTAATAGAATTAACTCACTGTTTTGGTAGTAGTAAAATATATCAATGTTAGTAAACTGGGGTGGGGGACAATACTGAGACCATTAATCAGGATTTATTTCCAGTAATCCTAGCATAAATAATATCTTCATCTGGAGCCAAATTGAGAAATTATTTTGAGGATTTGATTGTGAATCTGGAAGGGGTATAAATGGGATAGGTATTAGATAAAGCAAGGGATACAATCACTAGTAAAAAAAAATGCATGGCACAACTTGGCTGAATGTATTGTTCTGTGCTCTAGAAAGATTAAATCACTGGCACTGGAACTAGATTTATTGAAGAGCAAGAAACAAAATGCCTGAACTGATGATCACCCTTATTTATTACTGCTTGGGAGAGCCTTGTCCATTTCACAAATGAATAGTTTGTCTACTCTCCCTTAGAAGCCTTTATATTACTTTTTTTAGTAAATGAAAAATGCCATGAGAGGGACACTCTTTACAGAATTGATATTTCTATAGGCTAAAATTATAGCCTTGCTCTGAATACAGTCCTTGTTCAACCAAGTTTTGGAATGTTTATTAAAGAGATAGCAGGATATTAAATAGGACTGAATTAAATCAGAAATTTATGAATATCAGTAGTTGTGTCAATAATCTGTTTCAAATGGTTGACCTACTACGATTCAAAAAATTGGACTGCAGCAACTGACAATTTCCTGGCAATAGTGCCCCAAAAGTATCTAACAGATAACGAGAAGTCTGAATCTGGGGAAGTTGATGTCATTCTATGGAGATGAAGAAGGAACCCAGTTAATGGTAAATGATCATTGTCAAGGTGTAAAGTAGTACTAAAAGTTAAACAGTACAAGGCAGCAGCGTCAAAAAGTAACCTACTATTGGGCTTCCAGGGATGTCATCACAAATTGAAGATGGCTCTGTAAAAGCAGAGCCAATGATCACAGCAAAGACTAAGAAACAAGTGAGCAGACCAGCTGCTTGGAATCTCTCCAGATAAGAAGATGATAGGAGATTGCACACATGTGCTTCAGCAGCTGTTTGTTATTACCCAGCTGTTCAAGGCATGGCAGGCCTTTAGAGAATATTTTATTTCAAGACCTGTGGTGGTGCAGTGGTTAGAATGCATTACTGCAGTCTACTTCTGCTGCCTGCCGGCTGCCTGCAGTTTGGCAGTACAATTCTCACCAGCTCAAGACTGATTCTGCCTTCCATCCTTCTGAGGTTGGTAAAATGAGGACCTAGACTGTCGGGGAAAATATGCTAACTCTGTAAACCACTCAGAGAGGCCTGCAAAGCATTGTGAAGAGGTATATATTCTCTTATATACAGAGAAATGCTATTGCTATTTCTCTCAACAAATGTTCTAGCAAACAGTCCTCCAATGACTGGTAAGGCTAGCATGAAGGCAGCCACCCTTAGTTCCTTAAACAACAATTCCTATAGTCCAGATAAAGCCCAAGGACTAAGAGCACACTCACAGGGCAAGGTCCAGGGTTCTAAGACCAGTCCACAAGACAGAGTCCAGCACAAGACAATGGCAGTCTTCAGGGCAAAGAAAGGTCCAAGGCAAGAAGCAGTTCCAAATGTATAGTGAAGCAGAGGCCAAAAGCTGTCCACAAGAAAAGAACTAGGTCACAGACAAAAGATGAAGAGCAATCTTCCAATGCGAGATAAGGCTGGGGAAGTGTAAACCAAAGCAAACAATTGTTCCAGCAAAGACTAACTCCCCATGGCTCATCCTTAAGTTACTGCACTCTAAGTGTTCCTGTAAAGAGAGATAAGGGTGATCTCCTCCTGAGTAGCTTTGCAGCCCTTCTCTGGGCTTGCCTATGCTCCACTTTCCTTGCTCTTGGAACAATGCCTATCAACATCATTACCTGTGTGCAGCTGATCATCCCCTGTGTCTGTGCACATAGGCAGTTTTCCATCTTTTTGACCACCTTTCCCAATGCCTGAGGGACCTGGGACAGTATCATCTTCAATTCCTGGCCTCTCCAAACATGCTAAAGTAGATTTGCCATTCTTGTTGGATGGTCCCAATTCCAACTCCTCCTCCTTCTCCTCCTCTTCCACCTCCAAACTGGGCTCTAATGGGACCATGACATTGTTCTCCAGAAGAAAACACAGGACAGTGGTTTTCCAGAGTTTTGAGCACCAGATGACAACAAATTTAGCCATTAACAAAAGAAATTCAGAGACATCAATCTTATATCAAATATAGGAACAAAAACTATAATGATTAAGGTTTCTGGAAAGACATACTGGTGTACATCATTCAACCTTAAGTGCCCGTATTTGGCTCATATCTACTTCATTTCTCCCGGGACTGCCTGAAATTGTCCCATTTCAAATTTTGGCTGAAACACATGCTTTGAGATGAGTCTTTGGTTCACATCATCCTACTGGATAGATTTTCTTCATATCTAAAAAGGCAAATTGATTCTGACCTGGCATATTAACTTACTTAATTAGCCTTAATTAGCTTTAGCAGAGGATTTGGGATTTGTATACACAAATTGACAGGGCCAAAATCATCCATCCCTATCATGGTACACTCATAAATCTGATTATCAAAACTTTTAGTTCCTTGTCATCAACAAATTACTTTCTTCTTTCTTCAGAATCTAACTTGGACAACCACTAAAAATGTGACAGATTTCTAGCAATAGTCACAATGGAGATAGGGAAGAAATATTGTCTAGTGAATTGTCAAATAAGAACCTGCAGCTGCATAAAGAGTAGAGAAGAGACTCAGAAGATACTCCCCTTCATTCTCCAGCTGTAAAAGAGACTTTTAGACTTGCAAGATTCTATTAATATAATCTTACAATAAAGTAGAATCAGCTGATCTATTTGTGTTTCCTGACTGGTCTACTTGGGAAGACTGGCATCAATCTTGCAAATCATTATAAACCATTACAATAACCATGGCTTGCAAAAGCCAGATTATATCCTCTTTGCATTATGTTTCAGGTTTTAAATTTTCAGTATTATAATTTTCTATTGATCTTTCATTGGTACACAAATACTGTAACAATAAATGATGATACAGATATTTAGGAATATAAATAAATAATTTGATTTGATGGCTAATTAGGAAGCCAATTTGTGTATTTAGTAAGAAGCCAAAGTTTTAGACCAGTATAGTAGTTGTGCAATTGTTTGCAAAGTAGGATTGCAGTACATCAGCACAAAATACTAAATATATATAATGAAAAATGCTTTCATAAAGCAATCAAGTTGAATAGAGGCTGACTCACCATCTGTTCTTTCTTTACTGTTGACAAACAACAAGGATCACTCTAAACTGCCACTGGTTTCCCAGCTGCATGAAGGCAGCATACTGAGTTGCCTTGCAAAGGTAAATTATTGTGGTGTCATAGAAATGCCGGCAAAAATTGTAATAGGGTTAAACTCATTAAGCTACTGAAGAGAGTGAAATATAATACAGAATCACACTATTCATCTTTAGAAATAGCATAGCACACTAGATATTAAATATGCATTATGAAAATAAGATAATAGCAAAAATTCAATCAATTATTCAGAATAAAGTAAGCGATTGGAAATTACATTGCCTAAAATGATGATGATCAGAAATAAAATTGTTTCATGTCAGTGCTGGGTATTAATGCCTAGATTTGTTGGGAATTGTGAATTATAGTTTTTGCAAATATCTTTGGAGAACGACTAAACTCTGACATGTTTCTTCATTATTTTTAATACAGTCTTACTGAATAGCAGAGCATTATACATTGTACAACAGTGATGATAAAACAGATTGAGAGTACTTATAAGCATCTTAATTATGACAAAATGTAAACTTATTATTCAATGCTGCCTTCAAACATGTTAGGATAAAAATCCTATGGTCTTCTATTTTCTGTAGAAATTTGGATCTACAAATATCATTTGCTACAAATATCATTTGCTAGGTTTAAAGCCCTCTTTAAGTGTTTTACATAGTCAGCATATTGTGTCCAACAATCTGGGTTGTCATTTTACCGAGCTCGGAAGGATGGAAGGCTGATTCAACCTTGAGCTAGTGAGGATCGAATTCCTGACAGTCAACAGAATTATCCTGCAGTACGGCTTTCTAACCACTGAGCCACCACAATGCAATACTAGTGGAAATTTATGAGAAACAGTGGTATACAAATAAAGCAGTAATAAATGTTAAATTAGTTGTAACTGTTCTTAAAGTTTTATTATTTGGTTATGATCAGATTTCTGTAATGTCTGGGTTTGACTCGAAAAGTATTAATTGAGTTATAATAGCAGCTTATTTTCTTTATAATTCTGTATATAGCAGAATTGTCACAGGCTACATTTTTTTCAATTCTAAAATTTCCATTTTGGGAGTGTATGTGAAATACTTGGGTGTTTGTACCATCTTTTCCTGTCTTATCTACATTTTAAAGGAAAAAGGAAAGACGTTTAAAAGAATGAGATATCTATTAAAAGATGACAACTTTATTGTGTAATCAAATTAGAAAAAAATATAGGAAGGGTAACGTGATTATAATTTCAAAGGGAAACATGTATATTATCTCTAAGATTTGGGATTATTTTGAGTAGCTGAGACAGATTTCCTTATTTGAAAAGCAGATCTTGGCAAGGAAAGGTGTGAGATTAACCCACTCTGTTTTTTAAGAGCCAAGTAAACTGATTTTTCTTGTCATATGGATATTACATAAAGAAAATGGTCCAATATCAGAAGGTATTACCACTAAATTCTAAGCACAACAGGAGACTAAAAGTATCTGTATTGAAGCCGACATTAAATCTCAATTTAATAACATATACATTTATTTGATGCAAATTCAAAGAATGAAGCTATTCTGTAGGCTTTCAAACTTAGATCTACAACAGCAGAGCTGACTTTTAGAAATAGAATCATGTAATGCTAATAAACAAACTCAAACTGAGTTTAGTTTTGGCCATCTTTTAAAAGATGGAAAGCTTCAATTATTTTTATTGTTAATTAAAAAATACTGAAAGTATGATATTATTCAGTTTTGAAAAGGAATGAAATGTTTGTCTTGCATTAACTCAAGACTATTCTTCATTGATCAGGTGCCAGGAAAGCAACCACTAAGGAACAGCTCTGTAATCAGTATCAATGATACTGATTGGCCAAAAGAAATGTTTGGCATTATTGCTTTGTAAGACAAATTCCCCCATTAGCTGTGGATTTCCTGCAATAATCCACCCTAGGGTTCAAGGATTATGGTGTTTGTGTATGTGTGTTAGAATTAGTTTTCAATCTAATTACACACACACACACAGAGAGAGAGAGAGAGAGAGAGAGAGAGAGACAGAGACAGAGACAGAGACAGAGACAGAGACCCTCAGCCAAAGGATGTAACTGGTAGGAGCTGCAAGATCAGCTTTCTCATCTATTCCTTTCTCATCTGTTCTATTCCTAATAGAATGCCACCAACCCTGTTCGCCTTTTGCAAAGCTTTAAAAACGTGGTTATGAACTCAGTCCTGGGACTCAGAATGTGTTACTTGGCTTTACTGTTAGTTGATTAATCTTTATGGTTTTATGTTTATTTTTTGGATATTTTTACCATTTTGCTATTTTTAACTGCTCAGAATCACTTGGTTGACTTGGGCAGCTATGGAAAATAAATAAATAAATAAATAAATAAATAAATAAATAAATAAATAAATAAATAAATAAATAAATAAATAAACTAGACTAGACTAGACTAGACTAATAAAATAAATAAATAGAATAAATAAAAGATCCATGCATAATTGGCATGCATATATTTGTCTGGGAGTAGATTTCGAAAGCTCTTAGTAAGGTCTGCATCCAGAGATAATAATATGACATTTATTTCAGAGGGCATTGTCAAAAATAGTTTGAAAGCTTCTGGGTTGAACTGTTAATGACTGTCCCTAGATAGCTATGCAGTATTTGAGATTAGGGATCAGCCTCTAACTGCTGAAAGCCTTTATTGTGGTCAGCCATATGCAAATATTCAAGCTAAACTGAATAACTGAATAGTTATGAGAAATACATACAAAGACCGTTGATCAAAAACAGTTTGTAGTAAAAACAGAGAAATCTAAGATGCTTGCTCCAGCTACACATGTGCCACAAACTGTTTGTTATCAGGGATTCCAAAACCATTGCTAAACAATATATAACTACACATTTGTTCCAGCATTACTTTTCTTGGAAAGTTAGTGTTTAGCAATGGCTGATGCTATAGTAACAATGGGTATAATTGCCTTTTATAAAGATTCACTCCTAGGGAAATGGGGTTAATCTAAAAAGTAAATTTTCTAAGAGGCTATTGAAAGGATTTCATTTAATTGTGAAAAGTAAAGCAACAAAAACCTGCAGGTAGGAAAATCATAGCTCATTTTGTATCCATGTACTACCAGTTCTCACTTATGTTTTTATATATAATATTTCCAGCTTGTACATAACAATTTCAAGCTTATACATTAATAATTTCAGTTTACCCATGCATCATGTCTTTGAAATTTGGTTATTATGCATGTTTAACCTGTGTTTATATCCAAATGAATTCATAATGGCCTATGTGGTTATGTTTTATACAATAATTCAGGAAAAAAGGAGAAACAAAGAAATTATGCAACATGATTTAGTTTTATGGTTGGTTCTAATTTAAATTAAAATTAAATTAAGAAATAAATAGATCCTTTTTTTCTGTTATGAGTATACTTCATCATTTTCATGTTAAACTATATCCATTTCTTACAATGTAGAGTGTGATGTACTATCCTATCTAGGCATACAGTTTGTTAAATTAGGAAACATCATTCAGCATTATATTAACATTGTTTATTAGACCTTTGCAAAGTTTCAGACAAATGATTCCATTAGATTAGATAAAGATTTGGTTGAACCATTCTTTAAATGTATCTAAAGCATTAACATGGTTCGTGTATCTTTGAATTGCTCCAGAGGCAGACTAAAAAAAATGGAAACATTCCAAACATAATAACTATATCGTACATTCTCTCTCTCTCTCTCTCTCTCTCTCTCTCTCTCTCTCTCCACATATAATCTAATTTAATCTAATAAATTAGTTTTTCAGGAAAGATTGTACAGCCTTCTGAATGTATGCAATCCAGGGAAGGATAAATGTTTTGTTAAGTGACCTGAATGGGTAAATGAGAACTGGAAAGGAAAGTATAGGAAACATGATTGGGACATTCTGAGGTTTCCAAATCAGAGATGAAATTCAGCAGGTTCTAGCAGGTTTGCTAGAACTAGTAGTAAATTTTCTAAGCAGTTTGGAGAACTAGTTGTTAGAAGAAATCTCCTTTTGTTTTTTTCCACTTTACAGGGTTAATCCTGTAAGGAAGGCAGGAAAAAACATT
>JANHFJ010007229.1:210276-222042 GCA_032468195.1 Cerberus rynchops | reverse complement strand
TATGGAACCGGTAGTAAAAAAAAATTGGAATTCCACCACTGGTCTCCTGCTCAAGCAGGGGGTTGGACTAGAAGACCTCCGAGGTCCCTTCCAAGTTCATTATTCTAGAGTTGCACCCCAGTTTGAGAAAGATTCCATTTCCACCAATGACATGGAAAGAGCTGAAGCAAGTTGTCTGCAGCACCGGCTATATAATATGGGTGCCAAACACTTGAACGTTTAAAGGTCACCTTTATGAGCTGCTGCATACGATAAGTAATAATAATTTTTTAAAAGCACACCCTTTGTAAAAAAAAAAAGAAAACGAGCGAGGAAAGGCGCCGCTTCCTCTTTCCGTTTGGCGCCGTTGTCCCTTCGCTCTTTGAATGTTGCTCTGTTTCTGCAAAACCTTCGAAGGCCTTTTTTTTTAAGGCCTGGATTCTTAACACGCAACTTTGCAAACAGCTTTCAAGACACCTGAGAATGCTAGCTCACCCGGGTCAGATGCAAACCTCCAGATTGCAAAGGAGAACTTGGGGGGGGCTTTCAGCGATTCCAACATTTGGCTTCGACAGCTCAGTTTCTCTCCCACTCCCCCAGGTCTACGAGTTGGTTCACACAACACCTTTCTCAACCTTTACTAGATACTTTTGCATTTGGGCCATTGATTTAATCTTTTCTTAATCACATTTTAACGTTTCTATCTGTTCTGTTTTAAATGGCTGTACACTGCCCCGAGTCCCTTGGGAGGGGGGGGGCGGTATAAATTTTTTTATAAATAAATAAATAAATAAATAAATAAATAAATAAATAAATAAATAACCAACCAACCAACCAACCAACCAACCAACCAACCAACCAACCAACCAACCAACCAGTGGTAAATTGAGGACTACCTATAAATGGGCAGAGGTGAATTAGTGACCATGGCAATTCATTTTTATCAATCCATGATATTTTTTCCAAATGAATCTAAAGTATGGTTGTCCAACCTTTTGATTTGCCTGGGCCATATTGAGTGAAGAGGAATTGTCTTAGATGCATGTAAAATATATAATATAGTTAATGTATATAACAGTCAGACTTCCTTTATTTTTCAATAATTTATTATCTTCTGGCGGCTCATTACTAGCTGTCCAGGACTGTGGGTTGGATATGCCTAATGTAAAATTTCTGTTCAGTCTATTGGTAACTCTTGCATTTGTGCAGTTCCTGCATTCAAAACAATCATTGAAATGGATACTCAGTCTCAGGCAGAAATCTACAAATTATATTTAAAAACAATGTATTTTCTATATTTTTAATAAAATTTGTAAAATCACCTATTTCTGAAATATTTTATCATATCCATATCTTTTCCAGGTGAAATGAATGACAAAAATGTTCAAGTTATAGAACTGCCCATAGTTGACAGTCTACATCCACGGCCTCCATATTTGCCACTGGCAATTCCAGAAGATCTGGCTGATAGATTAATTCGTGTCCATGGGGATCCTCCAGTATGGTGGGTCTCACAGTTTGTCAAATACTTGATTCGTCCACAGCCTTTGTTAGAAAAAGAGATAGAAGAAGCCACAAGAAAACTTGGTTTTAAACATCCAATTGTTGGGTAAGTGTTTTATTAGATTATTAAAACTTTTATAAACGCACTCATGTTTATTCCCATTCAAATCAGTAGGATTTATTATAGAAAAACATAATTTCTCTCAAATTTACTTTATTTTAGTATTTTCTTTTTCATATCAATGCTATTTGGGAATAAAGAAAGCAATCTGAAAGCACTTTTTAAATTCCAAGTTCACTACATAGAAGAAGGTCCTACTCTGTTCATCCCAACATGTTTAATTCAGAAGTACAATACCTCTGACAATGGAGACTTCATTTAGCTTTTATAATTAATGATTATTCATCCTTTTAATAAGTTCAGAAACAATTGTTTAAAAGTAAAGAAAGTTATAAAGGCTTTCTGATAGTATAGGCAATAAATTATTGGCCTTTCAAATTATTTAGGAAATAATCCTCAGCAATATCCAAGTATCTAATTTTTGTTTTTAAATGTCTTTCTTAGAAATGGTATACAAACTAGCAGAACCATATGATTTTAGTTATCGGAGGTATCTACTTATCAGTCTTTATGCTAGTTGACAGATCTAGGATGTAGCCAGTTTAATCATTTAAGAACTATAAATTGGATTTTTATAAAATTTCTATTTGATGCCCATTTTTTAGAACTGTAGGCTGTTGTTTACGATCTAATCATTATCAATAAAGGACATTGCATTATTTTTTATAAATCACATAGAGATCTAATTGCATATTTTGAATGGTTTACGTTTCAGCTCATAAGTATCATATTTTTCGGACTATAAGGTGCACTTTCCCCCTCCCCCGCCCCAAAAAAGTGTGTGGAAGTGTCTCTGCATCTTATAGAGCGAATACAGGCGTATTTTTGGCCCCCCAAACTTTCCATGCATCCTGTTTTTGCCCTCCCTGGCCTCCAGAAGCACTCTGCAGGCCTAAAATGGGTCCGTTTTCAACCTCCCCTGCACCCATAAACATTCTGCAGGCCAAAAACGGGCCCATTTTTTGGCCTTTGGAGATCAGAAATGGGCCTGTTTTTGGCCTGCAGTGCTTCTGGATGCCAGGGAGGGCAAAAAAGGGACTCATGGAGGCCAAAAACAATTGTTTTCTCATTTTCTTCCTATAAACCTAAGTGCATCTTATGGTCTGATGTGTGTTATAGTCCCAAAAGCATGGTAATTGCCTATAATCCCTAGATTGAATATTTTTTTAATTTTCTTGATTCCACTAAATTTTCTTTGAAATATATCCTTAAACTACTACATTTTCTCTTCCACTTGTAAAATGCTGTCAATTTCAACATAATTGAAATAGTCACCTATGGATGAGATGAGCTGCGCATAAGTCTAACAAATAAATTTAAAAATATTTGTTTTCTTTAAATAAGTAAAAAAATAGTTTTATAAAATATAGCAATTAATCTACCTTGCAGCAATGAATTTCACAAATTGATGATTTATTATATATGAATAAATACTTTCCTTACAACCTAACCTAATCAATTTTATTTGGGGTTTTCATGTTTTCAGTTCTGATAGTGCAGCGAGAGAAAAGAGTTTTTGAAATTTACACATTTCAATTACATTTCTTATTTGCTTAGCTAATTTTTTTCTGACTTTGTAATATTTCCATTTGTTTGGTATAAACTGTCTGACATAATGAAGTATAATTGTGTTTTCATCTGCCTTTTATCTTAGAATGAACTTTTACCATCTTAAGAGGTTAAAAAATTCATTTTCTTAATGTGAATGTTTGATATATCTGTTTTGTTTTTTCAAAATGCAGATACATGCAGACCCATACACAGAACAGTCTATGGAATTTTATTCTGTCAAAAGGAATAGTCTAGATTGAGTCATTACACCTTGCTGGTTGAGGGAAGGAAAGATTTTTGGCAGTTCTCTAAAGCTTAGGGCCTCCGGACTCTTACAGGAGAGGGTCCTTGAAGTGCCACAGATTCTTTGTTCTGAATTAATAAGAGTTGTGTAAGAGTTTCCTGTTATTTTCCAGTATTCACGTCCGTAGAACAGACAAAGTGGGAACAGAAGCAGCATTTCATCCAATTGAAGAATACATGGCACATGTTGAAGAACGTTTTCAACTTCTTTCCCGGAGAAAGCATATAGACAAAAAGCGAGTCTATTTGGCTACAGATGATCCTTCACTATTGCAGGAGGCAAAATCCAAGTAAGGCATCCTAGTTCACAGTTGCTGCAAAAGTGGTTTTACACTTTTGGTTTTACACTTTAGAGTTAACATTGAATGGTTTAATGTTAGCATCTTGTTTTCCAATTTTCACTAAATTTAACTCAACATTATTTGAAATCATATCCAAACTTTTTTGGGTTTTAGAATGAGGGTAGATAAAATAGCATTATTTACATTAAAAATATCCTCCACTTTTGCTCCCATGGTGTAAAATTTTTCCACTGGGGGATTGGATCACAAGAGTACATTTTCCCTGGCATGAAAACTTTCTTTGTCCTTCTGAATCCAGTTCATTATGTTTAATCTCTGCTGGAATCCTATCTCTCTCTCAAGCACACTTATAAAAACCATTGTCCCCATCATTCTCCAGCTTCAGTTGATGTATCACAATGTAAGTCACTTAGTGATTTTCGGTTACACATTAAACTTATAAGGGAAAACCAGAGTTATAGCCCTATTATCCCTAAAGGCAGATGTAAGAAAAGCTGATGGCTACTTAAAATAAAAACTGCTGGGAAAATATTAGGAACTAGGATATAATGCTAGAGAGAAAATTGAATCAAGTGCTGAATTAACTAGTCCTTTTTCTGTTCTTACACGACTTGGCAGAACAATCTCATACACCAGTGGTTCCCAAAGTGGGTAGTATCACCCCTGGTGGGCGGTGGGATGACTTAGGGCAGCACTAAGAAGCAAAGGGGCAGCAGGGGGTCACTAAGAGGCAAGTGGGAGTGGCAGAGGGGTGCTGGAAATGGGCTCCTCTCAGGGTGCAATTCTGCCTGGGGCTCTGTCGGCCACCAGTCAGCTGAGCGGTTCCGGCCAACTCGCCCCATGTGCCAGGGGTGAAAAAGAGAGACAGATGTGGTGCGTGGGCCCCAGTCCGTCAATCATCTGGGGTTTCCTGCCAGGCGCGACCGGCCTGCTGCTAAAAGCAAATGAGGTGAACCGCGAGAGCTGGTTTAAAGTGTGTGTGTGTGTGAGAGAGAGAGAGAGAGAGAGAAAGACAGGGAGGAAAAGAGAGAGAAATGGCCAGTTTCAAATGGCCAGGAGTTTTTGTTTCAGGTGGGTCTCCTGGTTTGAGAAGCACAGAGGAAAGGAGGAAGGGAAGGGATAGAAAGACAGAGGAAAGAGAGAAAAGATGGATGGATAGATAGATAGATAGATAAGATACATGGAGGAAGGGAAAGAGAGAGAAAAGGAGAGGAAGGAAGGACCACAAACCCTGGTTTCAGAAGACTCTTTGAAATTGCTGTGGTATTTCAAACAGTCTTCTGAAGTCAGAGTTTGTGGTCTTTCCTTCCTCTCATTTTTTCTCTCTCGCCCTTCCTCCATGGATGGATGGATGGATGGATGGATGGATCTGTCCCTCCAACCATCCATCCATCTATCCACCCACCCACCCACCATCCATCCATCCACCATTCATCCAACTATATCTCATTCACTTTCTCCTCTTTCTCCCTCTCTCTGAAGTCAAGTTGGCCACACCCACCCAATCGCATGACCACCCAGTCACATGACCACCAAACCACACCCATCCACCAAGTCACACCCACATAAACTGTAGGGTAGCGATGACAACTTCCTCATTGGCTCAAGGGGGTGATTCTTTTAAAAAGGTTAAGAACCACTAGTTTAATCTGTTCTATTTTTTCATCTACTCTTTCAGTTGGTTCCTCCTAAGTGTCTTGATCATTCATTGTCCTCTGTGTCATATTTTCCAGCTTTTCCTCTATGCTCTGCATTCGATTCATAATCTTCTTGGAATTTTTTATCAGAGTATCCTTAATGCTTTGAAATATCAATGCCATTTCTTCCCAATTTCTGGTCATTTCTTCCTGATGGAGCATCTTATTTAATTTTATTATGTCCCTCTTTTACTCAATAGTTCAAGTCATATATTCCAATGTAAAATAACTCCTCAAAAAATTCAGCCTGTTCCTGTAAATAGTTTTTCAAAATCTCCTTAGGTTTATCTCCCTTTATAAATTCATACTGTATCCTTCAGGGATCTCTTTAATAATAATGCCTTCCTTGTTCTCATTTTTTAATCCAGTAATCATGAATATTTCTAGGATTTTGGGAATGTGTATGTCAGGGTTCTTCTTTCATCAGCAGGTGGCATTCTTATTTTAAATTTCAATATTGACCAATTTTCTCCAAAATTAATATAGTAATCCAAAATATAATACAGTTAGTTTTTTAAGTAAACATTTTGAGCATTTAAAAAATGCCTATCCAATTTAAAAGTCCAATTTTCTATATTGCTGTATTTTCAAAGATTTTTACCTTTCTTCCTTTAATTCTTTGTACTTCAATTCTAAAATTTTTCTCAAAAAGTGTTGAATCGCTTATTTTAAAAACAGTTGTGAGCCCCTCTTTTCCTGAATTCTTTTTAGAGTTATGTTTTTTTAAAAAGGAGATTCTTCTCACCTAGTTCCAGACACTGTTCACCAATTTCGCTCCGGCATAATTTTTAATTGTTCCTCGGCTGTCCCGGCTTTGTGGCAGCCATCTTTAGGTTGCCTCTTCTCCTGGCCATGGCATACAGGGAAAAAAGCTGCGATCTCTCCTGCAACCTCTCAGGTCACCCCTCCTTAGTTTTGCCGCCCCTGCAAGGCAGCTTTGACTCCTTTCAGAGCTCACAAACAGGGAGAATTCAGCACAGGAATAGAGTGCTCCATTCCCAGCAACTGATAGCGCCATGACATCAACTGGAAGTCGATCTGTGTGATCACCATTTGTAATCACCATTTGTAACCTTCTGAGAAGAAAAGTCAATGGGGAAGCCAGATTCATTTAACAACCATGTTGCTACATCAACAACTGCAGTATTAAAATTCACATTCATATCAAATGTGGCAAGAAAGGTCAAAAAATAAGGCAAAACTCACTTAACAGTTATCTTGCTTAGCAATTTTGGGCTCAATTGTGGCTGTAAATCGAGGACTACCTGTACAAGACTAGCTGCATGAACTTTAATACAAAAGATTCTCATTCTATATAGTTGCCTTAAATAGTTGGTGATTACCTCACAGTATCTTTTTAATTCTTTAAATATATTTCATAGGTATCATTACTTGGATTACAACTTCTAGGTGCCTTTGGTGAAAGACTATTAGGACGTTTCAGAACCTATGTAGGAACTGGTAAGTATTTTTTTACACTTTTTCTATAAAAAAATAAGTTTTATCTTTTTATCAATGTATTTTTTAACTAGGGCTGTACATCACAAATTTATAATAATGGAGAAGGTATAAATTTAAATATAGAACACACAGCTATTGCTGACTTATAACCACTTGTCAAACAACCAAAATTACAGTAATTTTGTTAAGGGTACTTTATAGCCTGAGTGTAAGGGTACTTCTGACAACAATATAACATTACATCGTGTCTGCCCCCAGACATGATGTGATTGTGATCTGCTTGGTAACCTGTTTGTATTTATGACATTGCCAACTGCCCTGCAATCATATGATCACCATTTGCAGTCTTCTCAGCTGGTTTCTCAATGGCAAAGCTGGCAAGGAAAGTTGTAAGCTCTTACTGCCTGCAGGGAAGACACTCTCTTATCTCTGGAGTCTGGTGAAAAGAGCTGCCTTCAAGGGGAACGGGACCTCTTTAGCAGGGTAGAGCAATGGAGTTTAGATCCTTAGACTGGATTTTTGGTTCAACCCAATAAAGCAGTGGTGGCGAACCTTTTATTTACCAAGTGCCGAAAAGTACGCGCTTTGTGCGTGCCATCCGCACTTGCATGCGGCTCCTCTACATGCGCTGCGTGTTGCAACCCCACCATCTGCGCATGCATGCAGCTTTTGCATGTGCAATGCACACATGCTGCGTGCAGGCAGTCACACACACACATGAGCCATCGCATGTGCATGTACAGGAGAGCTCCGAAGACCAGTTGGATTTCCTGCTGCAATCGCGCGCATGCACAGTGGAGGCACCAGCTGGGTCTCTGCAATCGTGCATGCATGCATGTGCAATCGTATGTGCATGCTCAGCTGGAGGTAAGTTGGCCAACAGTTTGTATGCCCATCAGGATGGCTCTGTGTGCCACCTGTGGCACCCGTGGGAGATACACCTGGGAAATACACCTGGGAGGATCCAGAAGAAGGGCCTTCTCCATGGTGGTTCCCTCTCTCTGGAACATTCTTTCCCCAGAGATTAGAATGGCCCCCACTCTAACACTCTTCCAGAAAGCGCTGAAGACCTGGTTCTGCCAGCAGGTCTGGAGAAACCAGAGCGGGATGGAGACCATTAAATGGCTCACACAATCTGCTGTTGCCGGGATGGAAGGTGAGGTGATTTTATTTTATTTTATTAATTTATTTTATTCATTTTAATGTTTTAAATTAGGTTTTATATTCTGTAAGGCGCCTTGAGTCGCCATGTGCAAATAGGCAGCAATATAAATTCAATAAATAAGTAAAATAAATAAAAATAAATAAATAAAATGAGAACATGGGAACCAAGCTGGATTTATTCTCTCGAAATAGAGAAGTTGATGGTGTCCCACTTCCTAAACAGATTAACTTGCCACTCTGTGTTCTGTATATTCAAGAGATCTAGAGGTCATAAAATATCCCTGTCTTCAGAACAGTCAAGATTTGCTAACACATTCAAGATTGTTATTTGTTCTCAAAATAAAATCAAGATGTAGGGTGGCAACAAGACCTATACTGATCACATTTAGGCAATTTTTTTCTAATGGCAGAAGTTAGAGCTCTGTGGTATCTTTAAACAGAATTGCTAATATTGGAACACATTTACTTGGACTTGATTTGTTAATTTTAGTTACCAGTAATAATATTCTTGCCATAATTCTATATCCATTAACATGTCCCAGGCAAAAATAGGACACACTATTCTCATATCAAAGATGATTGCCTCAGCAATGCAACCCAAATTACACAGTGTCCCTAAACTAAACTGCTCTTTGCTAACGTAAAATGTGAAGAGCTGGTTTGCTGTTTAGGCTGAAGTGAAGATAATGCTAGAATATCCTCCTTTGTTGGACAGACTGTTATCAACAGTTATAAATAAACCACTTCGGCATGAGAACTAACAGGCTGCAGACTCGAGACTAAGTTAACATTTGTGCATAAGCAGTATATGAAATTTATTTTGTTTATTGTTCATATAAATCATTTTGTGCTGCTTTTGAAGTTTAATGAAATCCCGTGGTACACTTTTTAAAGCAAAGACAAATTTTAAGAAGAAAGCAATCTGAAACCAGATGCATTCTGACTAGATCAAACTAACAGAGCAAAACTTTGAACATTAAAGTGGAAAAGGCCTAAAGAAATCGGAAGGTTTTCAATGCCTGCTCAAATGGTTTGGTTTTCTCTACAAGAATTCCGTAACAGCAATGTAGCCACAAAAGATCCTGTTTCTTTTGTCTAATAGAACATATGATGGTTCTCCGCAAATGATTTCAAACTTAAAATACATTCATTTCATCTTGCCTATAAGCCTTTTAATACTTGGTTTGAGCTTGGAAACAAATTAGAAACCAGACTGAGCTACCGGTGCTCACTTGTAAGCTCCAATGGTTTAGACGAGATATTTAGAAGACTACTTTCCTTGTCTGGATTAGGAAGAAGTAGCAATTCAATCCTAGTCAATTGCTAAAAAATCTTGAGATCCAAAGAGTGACATTTGTAAGCTATGGACAGCACTGTAATATAATATCACCCCAAGGACAAAACTAAGGACTATAATTCACCACAATCAAGTCCGTGACAATAAGGGCGTACCGTAAAAAGGGGCCATAGGGTGCCATTTCCCCCCAAAATCTGCTATGAGGAAAACATGCCATATCCAATATCAAATAACAGAACCTCAGCACTGTTTTTATGACCTGGAGGTAAAGCTATGAAGAATCTATAAATGTGATACAACTCTCAGTGCCTGCCTAGTATTTTTGGCACCCAAGGATGTACACGCTGTCCTATTAGATTCACAGAAGCCTTGATCCTGTGCTGCTTGGTCAATGTTGCAGTAATCCCATGTAATGACAGGAATGAGATCCAGAGTCTAATCTCTCCTCCAAGAAGGAGAACAAAATCCAGCTCCAGTGAGGAAAGGGAAACCAAACAATCAGCAATTCAACCATTTCCTCTAGAAAAAAAAACCAAAACACTTAAGTAGATGAGAGCGAAAGAGACAGCTTAGTGTAATGGTTAAAATACAAGGCTATAAACAATGAGTCCAGGACTTCTAGTCCTACTTCAAACATAAAGCCAGTTAGATGATCTTGGGCCACTCACTCTCTCTCAGCCCTACGAAGGGAGCGATGGCAATTCCTGAACTTTGCCAAGAAAACTGCAGCAACTTCACCAGGCAGTTAACAGGAGTGAACAATGAATCAAGGGCATAGAAAAGGTTTTTTTCCTTCATTCTTTATAGCAGAAACTGCTCGGAATTTCTCAGTACGTGTGAACTTCCTGTCTCATTTGAAGATTCAGCGTCTCCTACAGCATCCATTTGTGCCTGGAAAAGAAAACAATCCAATCCAGTGAAACATCTCTGAACTATTTATTTGGTTGTTCGGAACTGAGATTAGGTCCGTGCATTATGTTAAACCATAATGTACCTTTCGTGAGGTTGCATGTTCTGCGAATCAGCCATGGTTAAGCAAACCCTAGCTTAGAACTGTATGGGAGATCTTACTCGGAAACTGCATAAGATAGTTCACATGGTGTATTTTACCTTGGAGCCTTACAGCAATGCCCCACTCTTAATTGTGAACTTTCTTCTTTTCAGGGCACGAGCAGCTGCAACTTCTCCACCACTCATTTCTTAGATACTGACTTAATCAACTAGATCCAGGAAATGACAAACTCTTCTCTAATCCAAGCATCTGTAATTTATTCTCCCATCTAAGCCTTTCCACTCTTTAATTTAACAAATAGGTTTCCATCTGATGCAAATCCCTTTTCAGGAGATTAAAAGAAGGGACACCCAAAGAGCATATAATGCCCTCTGTTGTAATGAGATTGATTCTCTCTTAGATCAGTGCCATTGGACCTAATCTCTTTTAATTTTGAAAAGTATCTCTATCAGTTTCTACACATTGTTGCCTAGTAACTTTGGGGAAGAGTAGCAGAAAAGGAGCCACCATAGCAAGTAGATTTGCATAAGTCTGAATAAGCTCAGAGGCACGGACAATATTTCTGCAAATAGACTAAACACAAGCGTATCCAATTATGTTTTAAATTAATTTCAAAATTAAACAGGCTGCATCATTCATCCAAGTTATCCCTGTTAATAAAGGACAGTTTCTATCTTTTAGTGCTGTGTGTCCTTGATAAATCACTTGCCTATATTTTCTGCTTTTATCTTTATTGTGATATGAGCAATATCATTTTTCAAAGTTCAAAGTTCCTGCTGAACTTTAACTTTCTAAAAGTTAAATAGCTTTCCAGTGGGAGGATGTACAATCCTTTGCACACATCATTGCACGTTGACACTAAAGTATCAGGAAATGCAATATCTCTTCTTCCTTCTCATTTTATCTCTAGTATTTCATCTAAATTGATAAAACCCAATAAAATATCTAGATGAAATGTTAAGATATATTGCTAATCCATGTATGATATGCTATATACTAAATAACAATATGTCTAGTATGATTGGCTTCTTTCTCAAAAAATAAGGAAAGCGTAAAATCACCACTGAACATGCTTCTATGCCACATTGCCACATGGCCATTAGGCTGCAATATAAAAATTACTTTGACTTTTAAAATATATTCTAGATGCCATAAAGGCAGCATAAAGAATATTTCTCTCACACACTAGGATTAAAGGGGGTGGGCAGTGATGGAATTCAATTTTTTTTACTACCGGTTCTGTGGGCGTGGCTTGGTAGGCGTGGCTGGGGGTGTGGCATGTGACTGGGTGGGCAGTTCCTGTAAGCAGGGCAATAAAGATTAGGCTAGAAACAACACCAGAATGTTTTTTTTCCTGCCTTCCTTACAGGATTAAC
>JANHFJ010007229.1:119849-130855 GCA_032468195.1 Cerberus rynchops | reverse complement strand
ATATTTTAATGAGCCATGGTGGCGCAGTGCTTAGAATGCAATATTTCAGGCTAACTCTGCCAGCTGCCAGCAGTTCAATACTGACTGGCTCAAAATGTTCCATCCTTCTGAGGTCAGTAAAATGAAGACCCTGATTGTTTGGGGCAATATGCTGATGTTGTAAACCTCCTAGAGAGGGATGTAAAGCACTGTGAATCAGTATATAAGTCTAAATGCTATTGCTAATTCTAAGCCCAACATATAGCCTGATACCTGTTCCCCCCCCCTCCAGCTTCTATACCAATTGAGGGCATGCTTTTTTTTCCTTCCTCCCTTGATGCTTTTATTCAATATTTTTTCATGAAGTACAATATAATCTGTCCACACTTTCTAAGAACGAATAAAGGTGAAGGAAATAGTAAAGTTTGAAGGAGAGATGATAGAGAGGCTTGGGGCATCTTAAAAACAAACGTATTTATTATGGATCAAACTTTGTGGAATATAGGCCATTCAAATTGCTCTCAGGTATGGGAACTTAATTTTCCATTAAACCAACTTGCAGTGGCTGGCACATCTGTCATATTGCTGTCTGTTATAATGTGCTGAACCAGCACATCTGGGAGCTGATCATTTAAAACTCATAAGTACTAATATTTAAGTCCCAGCTTTCATATTCTTTCTTCCTACCAGTGGAGAAGAGAGAATTTGTTACAGAAAATAGCTGAATCTGCAAAACAGCTGCATGGATAAATGAAGACTATCACTCAGCATTAGAACGCAGGTTCTGTGTACAGAAGGCCATACATTTCATCCTCATTGTTTTCAGGTAAGGCTAAGCAAAGTTTCTGAAAACTGCTGCAAGTCAGTGCAAACTTTGTTGGACTAGATGGAACAAAAATCTGACTCAGAATAAAGCTGATGCCTACATTATTACGAATTAGTGAATTTGGGATAAAAATGGGAGCACTCCAGAAATTGTTTGTCAGAATCTAAAAGGACATTTTAACTGACTTTTAGGAGTTCTGATTGCATTGCTGATGTTGTGTGGAACCCTGACATTGCTGCATAGAGAGACAGACATAGCATCTGATTGCCTTAGAACTAGGTATAATAATATATAATCTATTTTTAAATTTTTTTCCAATGTAAACCCATTCAAGGTATGCATGTAGTAATTTGGATATTTTTAAAACTACTTTGAAAAAAAAACACACTTTTCACTGGGCCCTTTTCAATGCTAATTTTAACCCTATTAAAAGAGCCCAACATAGATAAAGATCAATCTTAACTCCGTTCACTGAAATAAAATAGGGAGTTTTTAGAACATGTTCTCTGAATCCTGTGATCATCTCAGACCTCCAGTGTTGTTCTAATTACGTTATTCAGTTATTTGGGAAGCCCTTAAATAAATTTTACCTAGGACCAACTATTCTGTCATGACTTGGAGCATCATGAGTCACACATCATTTTCCCTATTACATCAACTTCATGTAAAATTAAAAGCTTTCTTGAATAGACTCCCTTGGTAAGCCCATGCAGTTTTATTGGCAACAAATGGAAGTGCCTTCTGTCAGGATATTTTTGAGATCCCATCCTAGTATCAACAAAGTCTAACCTTGCTTAGCTCCCAAATCTAGGCAAGATCGGTCAGAGTTTAGGCTGTAATGCCTTACACAGCAATAATCTGAAAGAACATTGGGCAGTTTGGAAGTAAAACACATACTCAGTAGGATCACTACTGTGTAATCTTTTCTGCTCACTCCATTATTACAGTATGACTATCTCAACATGCTTAAATAGTGATAATTCATGCCTGTATCTCTCACATTTGAAAAAAAAGGAATCTTCTCTTTTAGGTTCAGAATCAAGATCTCTGACTTAATGAGCTCTCTTCAGGTTATCTATGGTGTTCATTAAGTTCATACACAGACACATTTTTCATGAATGATGCTAACATCCATTCATGGTTATTTATTGTTGATTTTTCTACCATCTGCTCTTTAGCCAAAATGGTCCCAAAGTAGTTAACAAGCATCATTAATAAGACAACCCCTCCTTTCAGATTTACAATCCAAAGTACAGTACACACCAAAAGAACAGGCTGTGCATGAAGAAAAAGGAAACCAGGCTTCTCTTCTTTTGACATTCTTAATTTGAATGGCCAAGTGAACAGTTTATGTCACCAGAACAGCAGTTGTTTAGGAACAGACAATGACAACTTCCTTCTCCACTAGGTAGTGGAATAAAATTGCTTCTCTTCTCACTATCTTCTCTTCTCACTATCTGTTTTATCTTCACCATTGATCTTCTACCCACACATCCCAGTGAAATGAATGAATTGATTGAATGACTAGAAGAACTCTAACCAAAACATATTATTGAAGCCTCAGTGGTTACAAAATGCATCAGCTTGATTCCTAACTGTAGTGTCTAATAACTGAAACTTCATGCATGAGCATTCCTAACTGGAGTGAGTGGGAACAGTAGTGATGACTCACCAATTCTAATGACCTGTAGGGTCTTGCTGGCTAGGGCAAAAGGCAGAAGTAGGTTTCTTCTTTTTTCCTTGAGAATCCTATCCTTCAAGTTTGGATCCAGTAGATCAGGGGTGTCAAACTCAAGGCCTGTGGGCCGAATCTGGCCCATGGGATGCTTAGATCTGGCCCATGGGGTCACCCTGGAAACAGCAAAGGACTAGCCTGTGGTCCCCCTGCCAACAAAAATGGAGCTTGGGAGGGCAGTGCACGGCTCTCACAAACTCCATTTTTGCTGGCAGAAGGTTGCAGGAGGTCATTGCAGCTGGAAACAGAGCTTGGGTAATCCATTTTCACTGGCAGAGTGCTCAGGCCACCATAGGCACCCCGACATGAGTGATGTTGAGCTGGCCATGCCCAACCTGGCCACACCCACCTCAGCCCCCCGAGGTGAAACACAATCTGATGTGGCCCTCAATGAAATCGAGTTTGATACCCCTGCAGTAGATCATGCCCCCATCTCCAGCATATCTAGTTTATCTACACCTATAAATCTTTCTGCTATCCTGTGAATGCTCCTCCCATTGCTGTCAATGAACCCCTCTGTGCCAATTAAGAATCATTTTTTCTGTTTCCAAGTTGGATCCAACCTGTTGATGTGCCCTTTGCACATAAAATTAATGATTTAAAAAGAAACAAAAAAGTAAGCAAAGGTGATAAATGAAAACATCATTTTAAATGTCTGACCTTTTCCCACAGGGAGATAATTCTGGTGTATGTGGACACACGGCATCATCTAAAAATTCATGTGACTCCATTGTACCTTGATTTTAAGCTTCAGCAGTTTAAATTTGAGCAATACTTTGATCATTCATTATTTTAATTGGCAAATAAGTTATTTTGGTTTTGTAACCCAGTATTCTGAAATCATGTCTACAAACTCATTTCAGTGTTAAACGTTAAAAGAAGGCACATTTGTTTTTGTGGCATATATATATATATATGCCACAAAAACAAACATGCTTTCTTTTACCCCATTTTTAAGAAAACAATTCTATTGTGGTTTCAGAGATATCGTGGAAATGACATTGCCCCTGGGCATACCTTATTTTGTTGACAAGTTATTATCCCAAGCAGTTCTCTCTTATTCTGATAGCAATGGAACAGCAACCTTTTTAAATTGCCTTGATATTTCATCGACAGAAAGCATTATAGCTTTTACTGATCACTGTCATGAACTTCATACATTTCACACCCACTTCAATATGAACACTTCAGAACAGATTAGTTCATTTTCTTGGACTGCATCCTAAGTCCATTTTCACTGACTGTATTTTCAATATATGGGGCAAAGACAGATTGGAATAGACTGCACAGCTTGGGAGCAAACACGTTCACTGGGGACTGATGCATTATTCCTCATTCCACATACTCAGTTTTTTTTTTTTTTTTTTTATGACTAGATTTATAGCTCCCTTTATTTTGTACAATACAAAGAAGCATCCATGAGGTTCCTTGCACTGTGAAAGAATGATCCAAAGTCATACATCTGGCTGTCATGCCTAAGGGAGAGAAACTGGTAACTTGGTTTCCAGTCCAGCATTTTAACAATTATATGAATTTGCTGACCTTATTGTAAACTATTGTGAATTGATTGAATATTATGTTCCCCTGCATACAGAGGTCCACCTGTGACCTTCAAACTATTTGGCATTTGTGCAGTTGTTGCTACAGGGTAACTCTGAGTGCTGATTGTATTTTTATCTGAAGGAAAACACATTGTGAGAACTTTGTTTTATGGGAAGGCAACCCCCCCTTCTTAAATCAAAAGTAGCAAGTCAGTGACTGTCCAGATACTATTGGATATGCTGAATGGGACTGATAGAAATAAGCCACTGGTCCCTCAGTCCTTGCTTAACAATGAGTGGTTGCTGCTGAAGACTGTTCAAAAGCTACAGTTCAATCCTTGTCCTTATAAGACCACTCAAAACTCCAGAAGAGCTGAACTGAGTCTGAAGAACTGAACTGAAGAAGTTTCTTGGATGAGAAAAGAAATATCTTCAAAGAAAAACCAGAAAGTTCAGTTGCCTCTTGAAAAAGCACCTTTGGAACAACCCTGACCTGGATGACTGAGAAACTCCATAGACAAGACCACTCAAACGTTCAACAGTCCAGAAAGCAGCCATGTGAGCAGTAATGGGCATGTTTTGAAGTGCCTATGTGATAATCTTGCTTCATAAGCTGTACCAGTTGCCAGTTTGCTTATAGGTACAGTTTATTTGCTGACAGTGACCAGTGGTGGGATGCAACCTGTTTTACTACCAGTTGGTGCACGCGCGCCATCAGTGCTGCCACGCAGCTTCTAAACTGCAAGTATTGAAGTTATCAGAGGCAGCCCTGGTGAGTAGGAAGGCTGTGGAAGCGCAGAAAATAGCTGTTCTGCATGATTCAGCTGAGCTATAAAGAAAAAAAAGAAGGGGATGTAGGACAGGATAGGACAGGGGTGGGTGAGTGTGGCCAAATGCTCGTTGCCACTACCGGTTCGCTAGAACGGGTGTGTCCAGGCTGAATACCACCACTGGCTGTGATCTATAAAGCCCTGTAGAGTCAGATTCCTTGAACACCCATCTCCTTCGGTTTGCTCTGACAGTGTTGGTACGCTCTGGATCCCTTTGACCAAATAGTATCATCTATCAACACTCTAGAACCTGTCGTCTAGAATGAGGTTCCCCCAACCCTAAAATCCTACCCAGATAACATTCCTTAAAGACCTGTCTTTTATCCAAGGAGCAGATTATCCTGGCTGGAGCTCTTAGCTGGGCATGGAGTATATATTTGGTTTACTGTTTCTACTTTTTTTTATTTTGTTCATATACTTTGAGCTCCATTTTTCACACTTATGACCATTGCAGCATCCCCATGGTCATGTGATTTATATTTGGTTTGATAACTAAGTCACATTTCTGATGGTTGCAGTGTCCCAGAATCATGTGATCCCCTTTTGTGGTCTTCTGACAAGAAAAGTCAATGGCAAAACCAGATTCACTTAGCAACGGTGTTACTAATTTAAGAACTGCAGCAATTCACTTAACAAATGTGGTGTGAAAAGTCATAAGATGGGGTGAAACTCACTTAACAAATTTCTCACTTAGCACCATACATTTTGGGCTCAGTTATGATCTTAAGTTGAGGACTACCTGAACTTTTTCTTGAGATTGGCTGTAATAACAGAATTTTGCCAGTCTGATTGTATTGTACTTTCTCCCCTTTCTTATACTTCAGTGAATTAGGGACACATCTACCTGAGCTGCTTCTAAATATTATCCTGTTCTGAACTTAAAAAAATGTTTCAGAGCCTTTTGCCTAGGCATGGCTTCTGTATATCTGTGCTAAGGTTATCTTCTTTACCCTCCACACTGAGCCATCTAGAGTTGATTTGGAGTTAAGAAATGCTTAAATCAAACTAACGAAAGGAAGGAAGGAAGGAAGGAAGGAAGGAAGGAAGGAAGGAAGGAAGGAAGGAAGGAAGGAAGGAAGGAAGGAAGGAGTTATCATAGGCCAGTGGAAGCTAAACCTTTAATGGCAATGGTAAATCTTTGTGTTCAGTGTCTCAAAAATTCATTTTAAAAATATACAGTGTCACTATTTGTTATCTTTAAGCAGTGTTCTCTTTCTGTTGACAGGCCATAGGCTTGCCTGACTACTCTGGTTCACATAAGGCCTTAATTCTTAGCTTTGGAGAATGCTTTTCTGTGGCCTCTGCAGCCTTCAAAAACCTGTTGGAGTAGGTGCAGCAGAACTTGGGTGTGGAGTCAAAAGAGGAATTGGTTTAGAAACTCTATGTATCCACAAATGGACTAAGTTGAACCCCTCTTGAATTTTGTTGGGCCTTATTTAATACCAAGATAGTGCTAATGGTTAGTTGAGTAGATTCCTGTGCATAGCCATGGTTGAATTTAATTGATGTTCTAATTAAATTGATTTAATTGGAACTTTACATGTAGTCTTGATCTTTTATGCCTGTCAAAACCACATGAAAGCATGCCCTATTCTAACATAATTTTTGGAGCTACAGAGGTCATACAAGAGCACAGCCCTCTCACACAATTTCTGAAGGGTCCTGAGACTTTCCATTACAGCCTCTGAAAATTATGCTAAAATAGGAGTAGTTTAGTTTAGTTTAGTTTATTGTCATTGCATCTCATACAACAAAATTAAATGCCATTTTCAATGTACATTATAACCACAAAATAAAATACAGACACACATCCTTCACATTCTATACAATGGAGATGAGTTCCACCATTGTTGTATCATCTGCAAACTTAATAATAATATTACTGGCATGAGTGGGAACGCAGTCAGGCACATAAAGAGTATAAAGTAAGGGACTCAACATGCAACCCTGTGGTGTACCATTGTTAAGAGTAAGGGCTGAATCTGACCCTTTGAATGCAGTCAGACAGGAAAGCCATAATGCAAAGGCAGATTGAATAAGTAAGTCCAAGATCCATAAGTTTAGATACTAGTCTATGTGGATGAATTGTGTTAAATTCAGAACTAAAATCTACAAAAAGCATCCTTACAAATGAGTCAGAGCAGTGTGAAGAGTGATGGCTATAGATCCTCTGTAGATCTATTTCTTCTATATGCAAACTGGTGTTTATCAAATGTATCCAGAAGACCAGAAATGATGTGCCAGCAGACCAGTTTCTCAAAGCACTTCATGATGATAGGAGTGAGTGCTTCTGGTCTGTAATCATTGAGGTTATTGATAGGGAACTTCTTTGGCAGCAGGTGGAAGCCTTCAAACCTAATGGAATAGTGGACTGGTATAAAGACCAATTGAAGATCCAGGTAAAGACTCCAGCCAACTGATCAGCATAGTCTTTAAGCACTTGGCCAGAGATACTGTCAGGACTGGCAGACTTTCTAGGGTCCACAGCCTAGGGCCGTGATGGTGAACCTATGGCACGGGTACCACAGGTGGCATACAGAGCCATCTTGCTGGGCACACAAGGTGTCGGCCAACTTACCTCCAGCTGAGCATGTACATGCGAGTGTGCATGCACGCATGTGCAATTGCAGAGACCCAGCTGGTCTTTGGGCCTCCGCTGTGCATTCGCGTGATTCAGCAGGAAATCCAGCTGGTCTTTGGAGTTCTCCTGCGCATGCACACGCGATTGCTCATGTGTGTGTGTGTGCGTGCAGTGCACATGCATTGCATGTGCAAAAGCTGCATGCACGTGCAGATGGTCTAGTTGAACATGCAGGGCACGTGGAGGAGCCGCATGCAAGTGCAGATGGCACGCTCAAAGCGTGTACTTTTTGGCACTCAGTAAATAAAGGGTTCGCCATCACTGGCCTAGGGTTTATAGCCTACTTTCAAGAATAGCTATTGTCAGATGTTGCTGAGTGCTGGTATGTCATCTAAATGTTGTGGCATGTCACCTTTCATACCCTTATATATTTGCCATCACTGCTCTAAGTAAAAAGAAAAAACAGGTTGCAAATATTGTGAGAAGCTGTTGCCTGGGTAAGCTTCTGTGAATCAGGTAAAATCCAATCTGAATGGTCTATTTTATTTGCAAAATCAATCCAATTTGACTTGACAGTTTCAATTGATTTGGAAAATAGATCTAATTTAATTTGGATGTTCAAATCAAATCATCAGATTGAGTCAATTCAATTTAGAAAATTAGTATTTTTAAAAAAGTTGTTTCTATGTGTACATAAAAGAGTTTCTATGTATACATAAATGATTTGGAGCAATTTGGTTCAAGTCAACAGTTTCAATCAACTTTCTCATTTGATTCAGAAAATTGATTTGACTCAAAGATGCAGTCTAATTGACTTCAAATTGAATGTCTAAATTGAATATTTGTATAGTTCTATAGTTCTATAAAATTACTATGAGATGGGCAATGTTTGAATAATCATGGTTTTAGTTGTGGGAATAAAAGCAAGACCTTCTTATCCTCATCTTTAACTCCTCCAAATTCTACAAAATGAGCCTGTGTTAGTAGCACATTTTCAGGGTGCTTTGGGTCACACACAGTTACTGGGAAACATATAAAGTCTATGGTCTATAAATCGCCCACTCTCGCATTAGCAGTTTATTGAACCAATTCAGTGTCACTAATTTTCTGACTCAACAAATGGATTGTGTTAGACCTATACATCTTGATTATTATGTACCTCTCATCTCTTTCTTTCATAAGTATCATCATGTACCTTTCTAGCAGTGTAAGTTGTCCTTCTGTCAATACTCCTTAAGATTATCTTCAAATTCTATTTTGGACCCTTAAAGATGCAAGTAGGCTATATAATGTTCTTTTCAGTTATCACGAGACATATTCTACAAAGTATAATCCCCTTTGTAGAATCTATGTTGTAATGTAGGATCCAATCTGAGTCAGTAACCGGGACCAGAATTTTAATCTTCCAAGCTTTCAGACTCATGCTGGAGCCTATCCTCAGGGAATGTCTTTCTGTCCAGAAAGTGTGCACTTGGCTGTTCCATGTGTAGTATGGAATTGTACTACAGATGGAACATCACAGTGCATAAAGTCTGGAGAGAAAGAAGTTCCCTGAGGATGGGTTCCACCGTGAGTTGGAAAGCTTGGAAGACTCCCAGTGACCAGATTAGATCTTGTGACATTATCCTGGGACATGTACATTTATCTTCATTCATGAGAGGATTTTATTCCCAGAGTGGTGATTGTATAAATGTGGCATAATCTGAGCTTCAAAATTTCCTGTTCTCTGTTGGGAACATTGAGTAACTTATCAGTGATGCTAAAGAAAACCCATTGCTATAACAATATTAGATCAATACATTATTTTCCTGTGTGGAAAATGAAAATGAGAATAGTGGAAAGATTTCACAAAAATACTTTCTCCCTGCCTGTGAACAGGGGGAAAGCCCCTATCTTGATTTTTGAAGAGTTGAGAAGTTTCATATTTGTAATGGAACCAATTCTATTTCAACAGTTTTCCTCATACTGTGAAATCTCCACCATTAAATCATAAAATCCAAAGGAGCAAATACAGCATTTCTCTTATTTTGCTTGCTCTCCAGGTCTCCTTAAGTAATTCTTAGCAGCTTTAGTTGCTATATTTTAGGTTTGTAGCTAAAAGATTTAGGTTTCTTTTCTCCCACCATGATCTTCTTTATTTGTGTTATTAGGTTTTTTTGTCTCAAGGTAATAGTTTGCTTCCCTAATCATATTAAACCAATTGGGGTTCCCTAACCAGAAAAAAGAGCTGTTGCAGCTCTTTGTGGCTGAACTAATTTGCACACAGCAAAGGGATTTCCTTCTTTCCTCTGGTGTCTTAATTGTTAAGTTTATTCCTTTGATTTGGACCTAAAGAAATCACAATTGTGGCTGTGGGGGTTGAATGCATTTATTTAATATAGGAAAAAGCAGTTATATACTTTGTTTAGTGCATACTGCTATGACAATGGCATATATTATGCTGATTTTTTTTACCTCCTTCCAAAGGAAAAATATTTCCCCCCAACATCTTGCTAGCCTGCCTTAGGCTTAGTTTGAGGTTTTTACAAGATGTTTCAAAACCCATTTTTCTTAAATGCGGCATACATAATTTTAGTTTGGTTTGTTTCTATATCAAAGGCACCTTGATACATCTGTCACAATTATTTAGGCCACCATAACCTCCTAAATCAGTTTACAAATAGTGCTGACAATCAACAAATCCATTTGAGAAAAAAAAGAGGAAAATGGTCATTGTAATCCTGCCCCCCCCATACAAAAGCACTCCTATCACTATCTGTGAAATCTCTTATAACATCTGCTAATCTATTTTACCCAAAGCAACAGCAAATTGTTAAGCAATATGTAGATGGGGCAACAGGCAACAGCACTGAATCTATAATGGAATAGCATGCAAAGCAAAGAGAGATTAACAGAGGGCCAGAAAATAGTATCTCTGTGCGCCAAAACTCCAGGTTGTATACCAATGTTTCCAAACCAGAAATCTGAGAATAATCTGTGTTCCTCAAAATCTTTCTATGATGATGTAATGACCTTCATAAGAGAGAAGAAAATGACCATTTTGTACTATGGAATCTATAGTGGAGGATTTTCACAGTCAACCTAGATCTATGCAGAAGCATTGGACTTTTAACTCTTACAATTCCTATCCAACATCTCCTTATATACCATACAGTAACACCACTTTGATTTAAAAAAAAAGTTCACATGGCATCTTTTGTTAGTAAGGACCATCATGATTGCCACCATCAGCCTCCAGTCGACCAGTGCGTTCCCACAGGGTTGGCCTCCTCGGGGTTCCATCGTCGGGACGATGTTGCCTGACAACCCCAAGGGTTCAGGTCTTCTCTGTGGCGGCGCCCTCCCTATGGAATGAACTTCCCCCGGAGATTCATACTATTACGGATCTCTGGGACTTCCGACGTGCCCTAAAAACCCATTTATTTCAATGAGCCGGACTAGCCTGATACCTGAGGGTCACTTAATTTTAAATCAATTTTAAATTTTATACTTAATTTGTTTTAAACTGTGGGAT
>JANHFJ010007229.1:85790-97553 GCA_032468195.1 Cerberus rynchops | reverse complement strand
ACATTTGCCCGGACATGACATGTCCACTTTTTACGTCCAGTCTGGGGCGTCCGGGTAAGTTTTATAAATTTATAAAATCTGCCCGGACGCCCCGGACTGGACAGAAAAAGAGGACATGTCCGGCCAAAAGAGGACGTTTGGTCACCCTAACACACACGCACATTTCCATCATGTTAAATTCCTTAATTTTATTGCCTTATGAATTCCTGAAAATATTTTTGCTGTTTGCAATAGTGTAACTTCGTATGTATTTTGCTGAGCAAACACAATGAGTAGAGCAGTCCACTACAATGATCTGCAAGTTTCAAATGCCTTATCAAAACTATAAATATTACTGACAAAACTATCACTTGGTTATTGAAAAATTAACATCTAGTATGCTTACTGACTCCAAAGATGTCTTATTTCTATATATACTTCTAAAGTCATACTACTGAGAATAGCAGCTAAGGTATGTTGCTGCCTGGTATTTTCTTTATCAGCAGCAAAGAAATCTTCTTATGCCCTCCATTAAGTTATCTGGATAATATAAAGGAAAACAGATAAACTCTAAAAATAGAAGATGAAGATAAAGCAGCACCAGAACATGATACTCAAGAGAGAAAAAAAGATGAGCTATAAAGAGAAAGCATGCATTTAAAACTGAAAAAAGAGAAAATAAAAAAGAAAACCTTCAGCTGGTTTTGAAAATTTGCAGCTGAACCTTTAGAGCAGGGGTGTCAAACTTGTGGCCCCCAGGCCAAGTGTGTCATGTGTTGGCTACACTAACGCCTGGTTTAGTGAAAGGGGGGAAGGTCGCGATAAATCACATGATGACGCCATGATGATGTGAGTTTGACACCCCTGCTTTAGAGGGATCATGTCCATTTAGAGGGCCACCCATTAAAGTTTTTCCCCCCTCCATCCTCTTCCAGTCCCAAGAAAAGGGGATTACAGGATTCAACCTGTGCAGGGAGACATGCGAAATGAAGCCATTTTTCAAGCAGCAATAGCAATAGCACTTAGATTTCTTTACCACTTTTACAGGGCTTTACAGCCCTCTCTAAGCAATTTACAGAGTCAGCATATTGCCCCCAACAATCTGGGTCATCATTTTACCCACCTTGGAAGAATGGAAGAATGGAAAGCTGAGTCAACCTTGAGCTGGTGAGACTCGAGCTGCTGGCAGTCTGCAATCATCAGAAGTAGCCTGAAATACTGCATTCTAACTATTGAGCCACCTTGGCTCAAAAACCTAAGCAAAACTTTTTCTTTCTGGGCCCATTATTTGAAACAAACAAAAAAAATGGAAGGAAAGAAACTCAGAATATGTGGACATGGCTTCAAAGATCATCCCCTTTCCCCTTTTCACTCCTCTTTCTTCAGTACATATATCCAACCATTCCCAGTCCATGAATATATACATTCAGATAAGACATATGTACCCATCCAATCTTATAAGAACTTGCTCTGCTTCTTCTATGGTAACTTGGCCAAATACTGCTGGAAATGCTATGGGAAGAACTGCAACATTAATGCAGGCATGATGTTGCCTTCCATCACTGTATGCTAAAGCTCTTCTTGGTTATATTTCCAGTACTTGGATATCAAGAATTGTGGATTTTTCAGGCATGCAGATTAAAAGAATGGTTATACTTGGAAGACAACTTCTATACTTGATTTTCAACCCTGGGTTGTTTATATGGGTTGTTTGTTGATATCTGAATTATCTCTTTGACAAGGGAGCAGGGCAGTGGTAGAATTCCATTTTTTTTTTTACGACCAGTTCTGTGGGCATGGCTTGGGGGGCATGGCTGGGGGATCATGTGACTGGGTGGGCAGTTTCTGCAAGCAGGGCAATAAAGATCAGGCTAGGAACAACACCAGAATGTTTTTTCCTGCCTTCCTTACAGGATTAACCCTGTAAAGTGGAATATAACATAAGGAGATTTCTTCTAACAACCGGGTCTCCGAATTGCTTAGAAAATTTACTACCAGTTCTGGAGAATCTCCTAGAACCTGCTGAATTTCACCTCTGGAGCAGGGAAGTAAAATGTTCAATATAGCCAAGTCTGGGACATTTTTTTCTTTTGATTGTGTACTCACTATTGCTAATATCGTGCAATGCATGTTTGTTCTTTGCTTGATCAATTTATTATCATAAAAAAATGAAAAAAGTGTATTTGCAATCTATTGAGATGGAGGCAGTAATTTAGGAGGATTTAGGCAACTACAATGGGCAGCATTTAAAGTTTCTATAAATTGCCTATATTGTTTTGTACTGAATATTAAAATCATGAATTTTCTTTAAAAATGAGTTTGAACATTACTAGAAAAAGTAATGCATATTTGTACTGTTTTTTGGTTATCATTTCAATAATAATTGAACGTACAAGTTGAAATATGAGGTTGAGCAACATACCATTCTATCGCGATTAAGAAATCTTCAAAGTAAACAAAGCTTGTTTTTCAAAGTGTTAGAAAAACAGCAAAATGATACAGTTCCTTGTCACCCCAAGCATGGCACTGGGAGATTATACCATTCTCTCATCACAAAACCTCAGGGCTTTGTGAATCATGTAACCACCTGAAGCAAGCTTGCAAAGATTAATGCTGTAATGCTTGGAGACTTATTCCAATGAAAGCTCTTGAGAGCCTGTTCCACTGCAGCTTAAGGTTATAGGCTGATTCAGTTGACTTCTCTTGTCTTTTCACAGCTAGCAGTGACCTGGAGCAATTCAGAATATATGTGTGCCAATCAAATCAAAATAAAACAAATCCTCCATGTATTTAAAATTCAAAAGAATATTTCTGAAGGGCAGTGGGAAAGAAGCATTTTCTGGTTTGAAATAGAAAATATAACATCTTCCAGGAAAAAAAATCTTTATTATTCAAAAAGATTTGCCTTCACCTTTATTCTTTTCTTAAACTTGATTAACATGGATGTGGAATGAAACTCATTTTGTCCATTAGGCCCAGAGGGGATACATAGAAGCAATCTGCAAAGAACATTTAGTTACAAAGAGTTAGGAAGCTGAAAGGGATAGTCATAATTTCTCAACACTGTAAAACAATGTTCAGAAAGTGTCTCTCATAGTATTGTTCTTTAATAAGATTCTATATATCAAATCCCACACTAGCTATTGGAAAACAACCTTGTTTGTATTTTTTTTCCTGCGTTGAAACCACTGAAATGCAGAGATAATTACATGATCAGATTTATTTTTATCTATTTATTAGAATTTGTCAAACCATAACAATACAATAACAATACAAAAAAAATGCAGGCTCCCTCTATTGTCCACTTAGGTATGGTATAAGGTCCACAGAAGTCAATTTGTGACTGAAACCATGAGAATTTGTAGCAGATACAACTGAATCAGGTAGAGCATTCCAGACTTTGACAACTCTGTTACAAAAGTCATATTTCTTACAGTCGAGTTTGGAATGATTTACATTGAGTTTAAAGTGGTTGTTAGTGTGCATGTTGTTGCGATTGAAAGAGAAAAAGTCATTTACAGGTAGAACGTTACTGTGTATAATTTTATGTGCAATACCTAAGTCTGATTGCAAGTGGCAAAGTTCTAAGTTGTCCAAACCGAGAATTTTGAGCCTAGTAGTGTAAGGAATTCCATTGCATACAGAAGAGTGCAAAACTTTTCTCGTGAACTATTTCTGGACCCACCCAATTGTACTGATATTTAGTTAGGGCAAGAGGGGAAAAAGGAAGAAAGTTTTATTGTAAATATTTCAATTAATCATTTAAGCTGGTGTTTATTATTACTTAAGAATGACATTTAGAATGTATCATGTGTTTTACATGTTTTTACAACCACAGTTGGGCCCAAAATTTATGTTGCTAAGTGAGTTTTGCCCCATTTTACCACCACTGTTGAGTGAATCACTGCAAGTTATTAAGTTAGTTACATGGTTGTTAAGTGAATCTTGCTTCTCCATTGACTTTGCTTGTCCGAAGGTCACGTATTGTGATCACATGACACCTGGGACACTACAACTGTCATAAATATGAGTCAGTTGCCAAGTGTCTGAATTTTGATCACATGACCATGGGTATGTCACAATAGTCATAAGTATGAAAAAATTGTCATAAGTTATTTTTTTCAGTTCCATTGTAATTTCAAATGGTCACTAAATGAACTGTTGTAAGTCAAGATCTACCTGTACTAATATTAAAAATTAATGAAGTGTTTTAAAATTTGATTGTGGATCAGAACAGTCTATGTAACAGACTGGATGCCAGAGGTCACCTACCCTACCTTCTATGTGAAGTCCTGCACTGCTATTGGAAAGATCATGAAGGACTCGAGGTTGACTCAACCTTCCATCCTTCTGAGGCAGGTAAAATGAAGACCCAGGCTGTTGGGGACAATATACTGCTTGAAGAATTAGTTTCAGATGGAAGGTCGCAGACTCCAATAAAAGATCCTTCAGAATTTCTTAATTGACTGCTATTTTGCACACTCTTTTTAGGTATATAACACCAAGTCCCAAGTGTTTCTGCTGGAGATCACAGCATGACATTTTATAATGTTTAATGCAAGCATTGCAGTTCACTGTTCTCTTTCATCACTGAACAGAATATTATCTGAAAGAAGTCACCTTCTGCTTAATGGTGTGAATGAATTAATATGCGCATCAGTTGGAGAGGGGAACAACCAGATGTGTAAGAAGCAACAGAATATGGATTTTCTGCATTTGAGAAATCCAGTTCAATTACACAGATTACAGCATGAAACAAAAAAAGTTAGTTAACATTAACCTTTAATGTAACTGCTATAACTGTAAAACTTTTAAAAAAAGTGATGCCCTATAGATCTTATCTCTGAACACTCAAACTTATTTGCACATACCTTGGGAAGACACCAGAGACATCAATCTAATATCAAAATTTTAAGATTCTTTTCTTTCTTTTTGTCTGGTCCCCTGAAGTATGACAGAAAGAGAGCACAATAGCTGTTCTTATTATTTTTCAGTTGCCCAAATGATCAGCATTAGTTTCTAGGGACGGTACTATATGATATCAAAGTATAAAATACAATGCTGTCAGCCCATCTCCAATCAATGCCAACTTCTAATTTTGCATGTTACAATATGAGATTACCTGCTGACATTTTCAATGTTTTCCCCAATTAAATGTCCTCATGAGGTATCTTTAAGTGTCCCCAGAATTCCTACCTAGGGGGCATGAGGTTGAAATTGCCTGATTTAGATTGATGTGCCCCCAAAGGTGGCTTTAGATAACTGAAAATGAATTAAGAATGCTCTAGAATTGAAAACTGGGGTCAAGTGCAAGAGGTAGTTGCCCAATTGCTTCAGATGAAGCAATATTAAAATTTACTGGCTGACAAAAAGGAATATGTGGTCTACTTAATGTGATCCTGAGTTAATAAGGGTATCAAAGCTTCTGTAAGAAATGGCTGAGGGGTTTTTTTCCTCATCTTTATTATTGAGAAAATTATACTCTTTCATATCCCTCTTCCACAACAATTTCTCCTTTCTAATGGTAGGAAAGGGGCTCTGAAGGTAGTGGAGAAAAACCAATATTTGCAGGAAATCCTGATTTTTAGAAAGCTCCAAAAAGAGGTGAGCTAGAAGGCACTCTGAATCTTACCTTGTAACCCTTTATAGCAATAGCAATAGCACTTATAAATAGCACTTTGCAGTGCTTTACAGGAGTCTAAGCGGTTTACTGAGTCAGCATATTGCCCCCAACAATCTGGATTCTTATTTTACTGATCTTGGAAGGATGGAAGTCAACCTTGAGCTAGTCAAGATCTAAATGTTGGCAATTGGCAGAATTAGCCTGCAAGACTGCATTCTAATAACTGCACCACCATGGTCCCATTTGTTATTAATAGCAAGTAATAATAACATGTATGAACACAATATCCACTTTTCTCCAAATCTGCTGATACTATACATGCTTAGTGTGGTGGAACAAAGTAGTTGTTTTAAAATGCCAACAATTCAATTTCATGAATTGTTTAGATGAAGATCTGTTGGCAGACTGGACTTGGGTGCATCATGGAAATGTAGGATAGTAGGTACACATCAGTAGACTATAAAAAGTGAGGGCATTTTATCCAAATCAATGTACTTCTTTGTAAGAAATCATCGTGAAATCCCTTCTTGAAAATATTTGTTCGCCTCTATTATAAAACCCTGAATCTCAAAATCAATCCCTACCCATTAGCATTGGCACCTAGGAAGGTCTAGCACGTAAGTAAAATCTTTGGGATTCTCTATATAGTATAAAAGGAAAGACTACTCCATCACAGCATTTAGAGATCTCCAGATCTCCGCACAGTCTGAGAATTCTGTATCGAAACTGGTGGCTGCCTTTTTCATGTACTCTGCCCCAGTGGTGAAATTCAAATTTTTTTATTACAGGTTCTGTGGGTGTGGCTTGGTGGGCATGACTGGGGGGGGTCATGTGATTGGGTGGGCAATTTCTGTAAGCAAGGTAATAAAGATTAGGCTAGAAACAACACCAGAATGTTTCTTTCCTGCCTTCCTTACAAAATTAACCCTGTAAAGTAGAAAAAAACAAAAGGCAATTTCTTCTAACCACTCATTCTCCGAACTGCTTAGAAACTTTACTACCGGTTCTAGTGAACCTGCTAGAACCTGCTGAATTTCATCTCTGCTCTGCCCCAAATGAAAATTGTATTCACATCAACTTAGCTCAGCATTCTCTTTCCAACAATGGCCAAGAAAACGGCTAAGGACACAGAAAGGTTAAACATGAGGTTGGGCAGCCTTCCCCAACTTGTTTAGCTCCAGCATTCCCCGGATCAGGAATATAAGATAAAGTGACAGATGGTTCCCCAACTTAATAGGAAGCAAGCCCATTTCAATAAAGACTTCCATCTCTAAATATTTAATGTATTCGCCCTCAATATTTAAATAAGCTCCTTCAACAAGACAGCCATGGAGACCTGGCTTGTGAAACTTCTCCGACTCCCCCTCTTTTTTTGGGCTTTGGGGGACTTATGGCTTCAATGGCTCCATCGCTTAAGCCAAGCAGTAGGAAAGATGCCAACGTCTTGCCGAGCGCATCCTCAACTTTCTGGGCAATCATGATCTTGGTTGGCCTTTTAATTGCTTATTGCAGTAAGTATAGCTCGGGCAGGTGACAAATCCGTAGTATTTGGCTTTCTTTCTTTGACTTAAATGGGAACCCGGTTAATTTTAGAGGACAGGCTGCTTCTGAAGAGCCACTATGTGTTCATGTTATAAACTAGGTGAAAATGAAAGGTTTGGAATTAAACTTGGTTAAAAACAATGCTTGCTTCTAAATGCTTTGGGAATGGTTTTGTATTTCCTACCGCTGTTGAAAACCAAACAAAATATGCCAACGCTAGCGCAATCCAGATGTTCTATATTTATTACATACTTGCATTTTCTATTACTGATGCATAGTTCAGTCTATTCTTCTTGGTGCCCAAGTCTCTCCTTTAGGATTGTTGAAAAAACATGGTTATGATGATAATTCCTTAGTGACAGAACTTGATCCTATTGCAAATATTATGGTATCACAAAGCATCCTTAGTTAAACTTATCATCTGTTTTATTATAGCTTATAACCAGTTATTTCTGGGGTAGAATCAGAAATATTACGTACCAGAGAATGGAGTTTAAAAGACTGTAAAATTATTTATTTATTATTAATCACTTTTGTTTAGAAGCTTTTGGCTATTGTCAGAGTGTGGAAAACATGTTTTTTAAAAAGTATAATCAAAATTTTATTTAATATAATGAAATATACTTCTTAGCAAACATGAATTGGACAGAATTTATTATTGACAGCTGTAATGCACATTCGTCAATGGGGGAAAAGATCCCATGTTGACTTTTATTGAAGCAAAATAGGTTTGAAATGTAGTTTCTGTAACAGAAGTTGGGTGGTTAGTGAATTCTAAACCTCTTTAAAATTAATAGCAGTTTATTAAGTGTTCTCTATTTGTGATTATTACAAAACTTTCTGAGCAATTTTCAAGGTAAGGGCAGGATTCTTAATACTTGTGTTTCATTGAACTTTTAAAGTTTAGTGCATATTTCTATAATATAAAACCTTATAACTATCAAATTCTGCATGGATACCACTTTGGGTAAGATAACATTTTAATCTTCATGCTCTTGTATTTAATAATACATATGTTAAAATACTGTGTTAAATTGCATCATATATATAAATCTTGCATGTGAGTGCCCTACATGTGTAATGTAATGATAAGATGTCACCAATTGACAAATATTTTTCAATAACTTTAAAATATATTAAGGTATTGATACTTTTAACAGTTGCATTTAGGAAGGACAGCACTGTTGGAGGATTCCCCCCACAAAAGAATTCTTTTCAGTATTATAATTCTTGTTTTCATATATTTTTGTCCACTTGCTTATCTCGCTATTAGCCTGAAATGCAAACTCTTAATTTCTAAATAATGAGTTTTTAAATTACAACTAAAGTCTTTTTTGCAGATCCCAGGTTAATCTTTGCTAAACATGATGAATATATATTCTATGCAACTATGAGCAGAGCATTCTCTAGCCTAAATTATGCAGTGTCAAGACACTTCACCGTTTCCATTATTTCAGTATCTTAATAACTGAATGTACAACTTTGAATATGATATAATCCACATGTAATCTGACTACCACACTGCTTAAAGAACTTTGTACTGTATGGCTTTTAAATTCAGAAGAATACTAGGAATGAAATATGGACAAAATATATGTTAATATAGTTTCTATAGAATACCATTACCTTTAACAGCATATTTTAAATATGTTTTAATATAAAATTAAGATCAATCATTAGTTAAAATTGGTGTGCTTTTTATAATTGAAATGCCTGTACTTACATACCTGTGTTTATTTTTTAAAAATGTACTTATGTGTTATGGATATGACAGCTGTATTCCAAACACTCAGCTAAAATGACAGCAAAGACAGCTTTAAAAGATAACTGAATATAATGGATCAGTTAATATTTTAAAGTTTGAAGTAAATTTCAGCATAACTTGAAATAATGTTTCTCTTCCTTTCCTTTTTTTCCCTATTAAATATATATTCTTATAAAGGGAAATATTTTGTTTTTTTGAGATGATTAACAAATTTATCATATTGAAAAAAGGCTCTAATATAGGGTGCTTTTTGCTTTTTAATTATCAGAAAATAAATTGTTTATTTTCTTTGTTTCTTGTAACATGAAATATGAGGAAAGGGTTATTTTCTTTCCTTAACTCTTTGGCTTATACTTAGGGATAGTAGCTCCACCCGATGGATGGTTGAAGGAGATACCTGTAGGAAACCAATTAGGTTAGTTGCTATAGCGATAAAGCTTTATGAGACAGCTGCTTTGGGAAGAAAAAAGATTCCAAGTTCTTTTTTTAAAGTGGTGATCGAAATAAGAAAGGAATAACTGTGGTAAAATGCTATAAACCAAATCCATATATGTTATAAAGTAACAAAATACTGCCTTGGAATTTTATTCTAATAAGTTATTTATAGTCTGTAAGCCTCTAGAATTACCTGGTATGGTTGCTGTAAAACATAAAGCTAGACTAGCTTGGCTAACCTAGTTCAGTAAGTTTTGTACTGAACTATCTTTCAAAAACTGTTGCATCCAAAGTTTAGTGTTAGTGAGAGTCTTTAATAGACTGAACATTATTCTATTTTTCTAGCAATTTGTTTCATTGGTTTTATAGAAAAGAGGATTTTTTGCAACACTGTTTCTATTGGAAATACATTGACCGAGTCCTGGAAGAAGGATTTTTTTGTAGTTGTAGTTTAGAACTTCCCATCATTTTGATTTATACCTACACTAGTTATTTTTATATCATGAAGCAACCTTAAAGATATATGTTAAAAGGGGGAGAAGCAATATACTTTTGTTTCTGAATTCCATCCTGAAAATTTTATTCCCATACTTTTAATGTTTAAAATATGGACTTCAAAATATTTTGGATGTTCCATTTGCCAGCAGTGCAAAACTTGAAATATTTGGAGTATTTTGCTATAGAGACCAATAGGAACACAAAACAAGGTTTTTTTCTTCCTGTTTTAGTTCTTATTCTAACGTTAATGGGGTGGTATCCAACTGAGAGTTTTATTTACTGATCAATTTATACAAAGTCAGCCAAGAGGATGATTTTTAAAAATAGGCACTTAAAAAAAAATCCCATAACATACAATGAAGGCAAAAATAGGAATACTTTTATATAGAAGCACGAATGGGCATAAATGCCAGCAATGGATTAAATTTTGCAAACAGCCCACAAATGATTTAATAGGCATAATATACTTTTTTAGCTGTTGACTTGAGGATTGACTTGTGCATATGTTCATTACACTGTTGTCAACTTGCCTGCAGAAAATGCAGCTCAACAAATTGCCAAACCACAGTTTTGCATTTGGCAGCATGCATGAACACAAAACACAGAATACATGAAAGATTACAGTGACAAAGACTAAATTTCCTACTGGACTGTATCATTGTAAAAAAACAGGGTGGCCAACTTTACAGGATAAGCAGAAATTAATTTCCATCTCTTTCCATGAAAAAAGCTGTGCTTTGGAATTATTGAAAAAAGTTATGAATATGCTTGATATAATCAATCAATTGGTATTCATCTGTAACTATTTTACCCTAGTCTTCCAGGTTCATTGCTTAGTTAGGAGACAGTAAAAGCTACTGTTACATATTTGTGTTTCTTTTCAACCTGTTCCAGGCAGTTCTGCAAGAAGGGGATCTGAGTTTCCATTAGTAGCTAGTGCCTCACAGACATCTATCACTTGGAGAGGAGAAAAGCCAATTGTGGGACAGAAAGCATGAGAACATGATGAATAGCATCATGCCTTGTCCTAAATTTGTAGGACATGAGATGTTTTGTTTTGAGTTTGGAAATGTAATATTAGTCATTTCAGCTTACGCTGTGCAAGCACATCTTAATCTCCTGTTTTTTTTTTCAAATTTATATTTTTATTCTGCACTTTGCTACTTTTAGTTTCTTTTTAATATTTATCTGGACTTTTTAGTTGGCCTTTTAATTGTTTTTACAATCCTGTATAGAAAACAGATGATAATAAATATATATTTTGCAGTTACCAAAGCAGAATGGAAGAATTTATGGTTCCCAGATTGTAGGAGCAAGTGGTTAATGTGGGACTTGGAAACTAAAGGAAAGGTGTTATTTCTGCAGTGAATTAAATGTTTGCAAACCAATCAAAGAATGGTACAGATAATTTTACATCTTATATTAGTGATGCTTATCTAAATAATAATTTCTTGATGATACTTATGCTCCTATACTAAAAGACTAATATTTCAAAAGAATGATGTTAGTTTAATTGAAGTAATATTTTAAGAATGACGTGCTATGTGTAATTATATAACACATTGACACTTTATTCACAACACAGTTGTTGGATAAGATAGTTATATCCATCTGCACAATTGAAAAAGAAACTGTTTATCCAATTAGTAAAAACTTTAACCTATTCTCACAACTTCTTCATTGTAAAACAGGCAAAGAATAACAGGTAGATGATATTCATTATTTATCCACTAAGGAAGGTGGGAAAATGCTGAAGACAATTCTCCATTAGAATTTATAGGGTTTGTATTTTGTGTTATAGAAATTATCTTGCATGATTTTGCATTGAGCCATATTAAAATAGTAGCTTAAATACAGTATGTAAGAGAATGTTGTAGTACAAATTGTAAACCTGTCATCAGACTATACTATATAAGCATCT
>JANHFJ010007220.1:38334-53912 GCA_032468195.1 Cerberus rynchops | reverse complement strand
AGTATAAAGATTCCCAGTAAGTAAAATAGCATAGCCAGCATAGTCTGATAATATTCTTAAAAGAATCATTTTTCAATTATACCAAGAGATGTTCTGGCATGGGTTAGTAAGCTAAGTTTTCTTGGCTATACGATGTTGGGAGGAACTGAAATTCACATCATTCAGAGAAAATTGTATATCTCAAATGGAATTTTTAAAAAATTAAAATACTTTATCTAAAAATTTGGTGTTTATAAATAACTATAGGAAATAAGAACCATTCAAACCTTTAGTTAAAGTTGCTGAGATTTAATTTTTAAAAAGATTGAACTCACAATTCAACAAAGTCTTACTGTATAGATATGGACAAATATCATACATACATTACTAAAACTTGTTGATAAAAAGGCAATAATTTCCCAATTATTATTGGGAATAATTGGGTTGCATTGGGTGCACTGTTATAAGCACCTATTAAGGCTTATCCTATGTTGTGGTTAAAATCACAAATGTAATTTAGCTGGGTACAATAGAAACGAAACCATACAATGGTTTAGTATTTGAAATTATTAGATATTAGTATTCTTTTTCATTCAAAGTATTGTACAAAAACAGTTAAAATAGATCACAAAAAATCATTTCCTTATATTTTTAATTTCACACACACATTAATTTACAGTGCAAATTGACTTAAATGTACAAGAACAGCAACAACAACAAAAGGAAGAAAATAATAATTGATGTAGGGAAAAAATGGCGTCAGTACACAATCCAGTTTATCCTCAATGTAAAAATCATCTACTGTATCATAAAGCATAATGCATTTATTATGGTTTAATCTTTTCTGGAACAGAACCCACTTCATTAAATGCATGAAGTGATCAATAAACTGGATAGTTTTATGCAGCCTGAAAGAGTAAAGATAAAAAAATGATGTAATTTTTTTTAGAAGTGAGCTATTTTGAGTATTAGTATACCACCTGATCCTTTATATTGGTATGTTAACTAGCCAGGGGTTCAGAATAGGCTAAAACAGGCTTCAGTTGCATTGGTGGCATATGAGCAAAAATTTGCCCAAATTAATAGGCTGTCAGGCCTGTCCGAACTTGGGCATCTAGGAAAGAAAAACCCTCGACCCCATTTGTAGTGAAAGATATACTTTTACTAAAAGCCAAGTGGTTACAGAGTAAACAAAGCCAGATCTGAGGATTCCTCTGTAAACCCAATAACTTTCTCTTGTCCCATACCCTTTCCCCTTGGTCATCTTGTTAATGTCCAATAAGGTTCAAATCAATTGTTTTGGGAACAGTTGTAAAGTTTGGTGTCTCTTTGGTGGGCATTTGCATTCCATTCCCATATCTTTGTCCTTGGATCATTAAAGCGTTGTCACTGGTTGGTACTTCTGGGCTCCTGTCATCTCTCTCTCCTATATTCTCCCATCCCCACAACCCATAGTTTATGGCAGGATGCTATCAAAGTGAAGCATGGCTAAAGCAGTGTGATGGTAGATCTGACACAGGCATTCTGGGAATGCCACTTTTGTCATGGATACATTAAACCTGGTGACATACATTGCTCCTTCTTTACCTTACTAAAAAGCATAATGTTAAAATGACTAAATACGTCTAAATGACATAATGACTAAAAACAAGAAAGGCAGTGGAGATCAATGGAAAGTATACCTCTTGATTACCACAACATATGGAAGATTGTAACTTGGAATGTAAGAAGAATGTATATAAACATCAAAAATGGTTATTGGATTAATTTAAAACATTATATACACTGGCTATGAAATGAAGAGAAAAGGGAAAGATGCAAGAGATGTGAAAGTGAGAGTACAGGTCCTGGTTGAACATACTAGTTCTATTGTTAAGTGAGACATCTGTTCAGTGAATTTTGTCCCATTTGGCGACCTTTCCTGCCCTAGTTGCTAAGTGAATCACTGCAGTTGTTAACTTAGTAACATGATTGTTAAGTGAATCTGGCTTCCCCATTGACTTTACTTGTCAGAAGGTTGCAAAAGATGGATCACATGACCCCAGGACACTGCAACTGTCATACATATGATTAAGTTGCCAAGCATCTAAATTTTGACCATGTGACCATGGTGATGCTGCAATGGTTGTATGTGTGAAAAATGGTTATACGTTGCTTTTTTCAGTGCCACTGTAACTTTGAACAGTCACTAAATGAACAGTCAAGGACTATCTTATAGGAAAAGTCATTGGAAACTAGGAAAAAATGAATGAGTAACAGCAGTGATTGTTGCTAAGTATTTAAAAAGAAAACATCAATTTGGTATACTATGAATGTAACTATCTATATCCACAGCAAAGGAATGAATGTAAAATCAAGGTAGATTTGATTGATTATGATATAAGATGGACATAATTAGTGAGAATGCAAGGGTGATGAGAAGGTTTCTTTTAAAAAATGGGGTAGGTCATTTTTTGGTAATGTTGCAAGTATATCTTGTGAAGGACAGACAGAAGAAAAGGAAAATAATGAGCGAATTGAATGCAAACCAACAAGAACAATAGAAAGAGTATGAAAGTGTCTTGCAGGAAAGAGTACTAATCTCACTAGAGAATGGAGAGATACTGTGGAAACTGCTTGGAAAAAGGTGAAAATAATTGTTTTCAAGTGCCATTGAAGTGGGTGAAAGTTAAATTAACAAGCTAAGAAAAAGGAGAAAAATAAAATGAGTACGGTTGAGAACACATAAAAGAGAATGGTTGCTGCAAAAGTGAGGATGAGAAACAGATATTGCATGATGTGTGTGTGTGTGTGTGTGTGTGTATGTTAGTTTTTTCTGCTGGTATTTTAAAAATTACATATTTATATAACATATATACGGCACACGGTTGTCGCTAAACAAATCTCTGCCTGGATTGTCTCTGGAGATGAGCTGAAAGGCAAAAAGGGAAAATGGATTTTTCCCTCCCATATTTGGGTAACCAAGTACGTCCATAGAAAAAGAAACACACACACACACACACACACACACACACACACACACACATATATATAAACATTTTCAAAAAGGTCAAAAACATCAAGGAAAAGGCAGAGCTACATGAAATAGGAGATGTGATGATTCAGTATATTTCAAAAGAAATGAAAATGATTACATAGAAGCATATATTGGCCATTTTAGAAAAACAAAAAAGTATAAATGCAGCCAAAATGGATTATGTAATAAATGGTATTGTGACGCTAGAAGAGAAGATGTGTTGAGAGGAAGGAGAGACAAAGGAAATCTTGTCATGGCTCCTGCAGCTTTCAGCCAGTGTGAAAAATGTATTACAGCCAATAAATGGAAAAACATCACCTTTTCCCAAAATATATTCAGGATGGGTATAGTACGACATTTAAACCATCATTTCTACTTCCATTTTTATTATCACTTGTTTACTACCACAGAAGATTTGTCTAAGTTTATTCAACACTTGATGAGAAAAACCAGTGTTACTTATATTCTAGATGGCATTTTGCTACATTTTTAGTGAGAAAAAGCCATTCTTCCCTCAAAAAACCCTCTGAATTTGAATCTAATTACCGAACCATTATGCTGGTATTATAAATTGGACTAGATTCTAGGATACAGTACAATCATAGTAGGTACTGTTAAAATCAGAAAAAACACAGAAAAATGTATAGATAAGATAGGAGTAAACAGGCATTGTTATGAAAGCATTCTAATATACATAAATGAGGTTCGAAGACCATACAAATAGTATTCTGAAATGTTACAAAGGGTATTATATAATAAAATCATTTTTAGAGAAAGGATATGTTTCTCCAAACTGTATTAAACGGTAATATATTTGAATCAATAGGGCCAGTGTTAAACAGGAAGATACCAGCAGCAGATAAAATACCCATTGAATTAAACTTTAGGAAATGTGTCAGTTAAAGTTCCAGAAGCTCTGTAATAACAAATATATACGGTAATCAAATAATACAGCCAGAGATTGGAAACAATGTGTGAATACAGCCATACCAAAGGAGGGAGATGGAAGAGAAGATGTGAAATTATTTATTCAATTTCTATAGCTGCCCCTTTTAATCAATGACTCCAAAAGTATAAAACAATTAAAAGTCTGTAGAGACTGAGAACCTCAACAGACTTTTTATCTATACAATTTTGGATGGACACCCTTTGAATGATATGGGAGTAGGTATCGATTTCCAGAGGGAAAATAATTGCAGACTATGGGAACCAGGAACTGTCCTCAGGTGACCCTGAGGTGACCCTGAGGACACAGATAAACCTCCAAGTGCTTCAATGACCTTCTAAAAGGATACAAATGACCAGCTTTCCGCAAGGAATATAAATCCTTCCATTCCCCATTATCCTGTCAGAGCAGAAGAAGCTTCTTGGATGAGAAGTGAAATGTCTTTAAAAACAACAAGAAAGCCCAGCTGCCTCTTGAAAAAACACTTTTGGGACAATTAAAACAATAGAAATCATTTTAAAAACAATTAAAACCATGTGTTTAGAGCCTTATGAAAGGCCAACAGGAGCTGAGGGTATTCCACAGAGCAGAGGCTACTGAAGAAAAGGCCCATCTGTTAATTCCCACCCATTGACATTCTCGGACTGAAGGGATCTGTAGCATGTTGAATCTGCTGGGTCAAATTGGACGGATAGAGACTTTTGGAAAAAGACAGTTCTTCAGATAAGCCTTGTAGGGCTTTAAAGGTGACAACCAGCACTATGAATTGCACCTAGAATACATACCGCTAACTAATGTAGCTTATGCACCAGTGGTATTACTTGTGTTGTATATTTGGCATCATTTACCACACATTCTACAGCACTTGAAGTCTCAGAATGCTATACAGGGGCAGCCTTATGTAGAAGGCATTGTACTTATTTTATTAATACTTGTAGTTGCTTATTAAAATTATATAGCTGCCCGTCTCACTGCTGTGACTCTAGGCCCATGTTGGTGAACCTCTGGCACGGTGTCACAGGTGGCACACAGAGCCATCTTGCTGGACACACAAGCGGTCAGCCTACTTACCTCCAGCTGAGCATGCACATTCACATGTGATTGTTCATGCATGAATGCACGATTTCAGAGATGCAGCTGATCTTCGGACCTCCGCTGTGCATGCACGTGATTGCAGCAGGAAATCTAGCTGTGCATTGCACATGCAAAAGCTGCATGCATGAGCAGATGGTGTAGTTGCACATGCACATGGAAGAGCTGCACGCAAGTGTGGATGGCACGCACAAAGTGCATACTTTTTGGCACTTGGTAAGTAAAAGGTTCACCACCACTGCTCTAGGCAGTCTACAAAAACACAAAAGAATAAAAAATTCTGAAAAGACCCCCAAAATTGCAAAATCACTCACAATAAAATGATTAAAATATTAAAAAAATATAACCTCATTTTCCTAAAAATACAACTCTTTATAGGCTTTCCATCAATGAATTATTAAACCATTACATAAAGTTCCTCACATAAAGTTTTCATAAGAAATGAAAAGTACACTGAGTGAGATATGCCAAATGAACAGATTTCAGAAAAGACAACGCGATGTGAATTCACACAGCTAATGTAAGATATGTAATGAAAAAAGCAAGATAATATAAACAGAATTTACTTTTGCTGCATGGAAAATAGCAGGGCTTTAATTGTGCATATCATCAAGAACAGCTAATGGTTTAACACAGCCTATTCTTCGGAAGAATATTTACAATGAGCAAGTATGGTAACAACTGAGTCTGGAGAAACAGAATAGTCCAGGATAACAAAAGGACAGACAAGGATTCCCATATCTGCATCTATTTAATATGTAAAAAATAAAATAGCTCATTATAAAAGTAAATGTGGAAATTAATATTAAAGATAAAGCTGAATTTAATATAAAGCACATTAAATGAATGTACAGTAGTTGTTGACAAAGAAATTCAAGGGTGAACAGTTTTGTTTCTTGTGCTCAAGAACATATGTAGGTAGTCTTCATTTAATGATTAGTCATTTAGCAACCATTCAAAGTTACAATTGACACCCCCCCCCCACAAAAGGCACATGACACAGTTCTGAAGTTTTTGATGGCAGCACCTTGCCCCCATGGTCACATAACCATATTTTGTGCACTTGGCAGCCAACTTTTATAGACAGCTAAAGTGTTCCACTAGCATGTTACTATGGTTTCCAAGTTTTCAAGTTTTACTACTGTATTTTCTGGACTATAAGCCGCTACTTTTTCCCCATGCTTTGAACCCTGCGGCTTGTACAACAATGTGGCTTATCTATAGATTTTTCTTTGCTAACTGCTATCAGGGGGCACCAAAATGTGACAGACGCAAGAGGTCAATGCAAAGAAGAAGACGCTACCGATAGCTTTTGGCACACTCGACGCAAGCAGCATGATACACAGATAGGCAAAATGTTATTCATACCTTTATCATGGAAAGTACACGAAGAAAAGCATATGATGCAGCTTTTTAGTTGAAAGCAATCGATCTCATTTCACAACATATATATCTGCGGCTTATAGTCTGGTGTAGCTAATATATGTAAAAATACTTTTTTCTTTTAAAATTTAGTGGGTGTGGCTTATATTCCGATGTGCTCTATAGTCTGGTAAATACGGTACATATATTCCTCTATATTGAATTGTGTACCTTTCCTTTCATTAAGGCAAGCTGTTGACTCTAAAGGTCTGTTTGACGATTCGTATCCTATTTTTGTCTTCTCTCCTAATATAGATTGAATGTATAAGCTGAAAGAAAAATAATGTCTTATCTTTGATAGATTCACTTGATAACATGGAAAACTCTTAAAAATGAATGCCTAGGGAGAAAAGCTAATGCAGGCTTTCTAGATATAACCCTCATCTTTCAAGATATAAGCTTAACTCTCTCTATAGATAAAATGATGGTAAATCCCAGTCTAATTTCAAGACTGTGATAAATTCTATGGCATCTTCCTTACTTACAAGTGAATTTGCCTTATTAAAAAAGTAATGAGCTATTAATTAACTGCACTCATACAAAGCTGTTTAATTCCCAACCCAATTAACAGCAATCTGCTGAAAGAGTCTAATGATTATTTTAAATTTGCTAAGAGAAATGTATCTGTGTCTTTTTTAATAAGCTATTTATATAATGGCTAATGATTCAACCTGCCTGAATTTTAATTTGGCCACATACATATTGCAAACACACTTATGCACTTCTGGCATCATCTCAATCAGATAAACATGATTTACAGTTATGCATACAATATCGCTTGCTAGCAAACCATTTCCTTTTTCAGTTTGATCTGTGAGTGAAGCCATCATTTAGAAAATACTTCCCATATAACAGAAGTATATCCTTGAAGGGCCAGTCGCTTTTTTTAGTGGTGACTTTAGTGGTGACACAGGCTTGCTATTGTGGGGAAAATAGGATAAGGGAACATGATGTTGTACAAAATAAAAGGAGGATGCAAATCAAATAAATTAGTTACAGAAGCTTGCCACTGCAAGTAACACTATTTTATTTTGAGAGTAGCTGAAGGAATGTGGTTTGCTGTTATATCAATAGTCTAAAGCCTCACACATCTGTTCAGATTTTAAGAGGCTCATTTTCACATGCTCATACTCCAACAGATTAAAAAAACATAAGAAAAATGAACAGTGTGGCGCATTTGACTGCTTTCCCATGAACTAATTATTGACATTTTCTAAACTAAATCCAAGAATCTTTCAGGGTATTTGTGCTGCCATCAGCCCCTATTTATCAGAACCTTCTAGTTAAGCTGAGAGGAATCTTATGTTTTTCCCTCTTAACAATAAGTTAGCAAGATGCATGTGAAGGTGTGCAGACATTACGGTGGAGGTGTGTAAAATAAGAATCGGGTCATAGAAATATGAAATTAAGGTATATTTATTAATGGGTAAAGGAGCGAGTCTCCAACAGCATATTGAAAAAGTTTGCGTACCTATTAGGAAACCAAGGATTGTTCTTGAAATCAATTATTTTAAATTATATTTATGCTTTGCTTAGAACTGTTTGATGACATATTATGTAATATAAAATTTTAGCATTGAGAACCTTCAGAAGAGAAAGGGAAAGGAGGTTACCTCAGGTGCCACATACAATTATACAACCAGAAAGGAAATAGCTACTATTACTAGCCAGGGGACAATTTTGGATATGACTTCCTTTCCTATAACATCGATTTGATTACTATAATTGCTCCCTGTAAGGCTTTCTTTAAATACCATAATATACAACTGGTACAAGAAATCAACCGTCAACAGTGGGAGTCACAAGGGCAAGACTCTTGAATTATATTTTTTCTGTACCAGGTACACTAGCAATACATTCATCTCCAGGTTCAATTTAAACTGCTGTTATTAACCTTTACGGCCTTCAACTTAGATTAGTTCTGCACAAGTTTTAATATCAGAAGCTGTAGCCTTACTTTTGATCATCCAGCAAAAACTATGAAACTGACACACCAGGGCCAATATTTTGAAGATTTATTTTGGTCTAGCCTATATTCACTTAATTTTATAACCATGTAACTTGAATCAATGATTTATATGCTATTATTAATTATATATCTCTTATTATTTTAATTATTCATGCACTAAATATTGGGTTAAGGGTTGGATTCTAGGTTTTGCATTTTTTATTTGATTGTGATGCTATTCTAACCTGAAACAAAGGCTATTGATCTATTTTATATATAAAAATATTATCATATAAAAAGAAATATAGAGAGTTGGGAATCCTCCCTCTAATTAGTAGAGGCTGTTTAATCTTTCCTATCCTCAACTGTTTTGATGAAGATTTAATGTGCATGAAGTAGTTAATGTGGCACAATTAATATAGCTAAAAAACAATGGGACTAATCTAGCCATGTGGAACAGTTGATAAAATTGAAACAGAATATGGACAGATTAAATATTTCTCCCATATACCAAGGATATCAAATCAGACTTGGGCCATCTACATTAAAAGAAAAGATACAGTTTTCAGCCTTTAAAGTAACACACTGTTGGATATTACTAAATCTCCAATCCATGCCTACATAAAGTAACACTTCTGAATTCTTTTGCTTCTTAATACTAACAAATAGTCATTTGTTTATAACGTGACTTACTAAAAAGAAACATCACTATTATATACAATGGAGTGGCTTGTCTGTGCTAAGTTCTACTGTTCACTGAAAAACTACAATAATGGGTGACAAAATGTCAGAACTGATGTATCAACTTTGATGTGTACATTTCTATTCTCTGAAATCCAACAATAAATACATTCTCAACTGCATAATATGCATCACCAGCTTCAAATAGTTGGTGCACAAAATTCATATTTCAGTAATCAAATCAAATGGTCTTTTCAAAAATACCGTTATTAAATTTGAGGAGGGATGATGAGTTCTAATGTTTGCTTTCAAATATACAACAATCAGATGTTCTGACATAGATTAAGAAATTGTTTAAAATGACCAATGATGTTTCCTATACTAGGAAGTAAAAGGAACTCAGCCCTGAACTGATATTGTAGGTACTTTCTCAACAAAAGGGATGAAAAACAATTCACTAGCTATATTTTCTTTCAAGGGCTCCTGTGAAAGTTCCTTTTATGTCTCTGAAACTAACACTGAATATATTCCCACTGTGTTACATCTATATCAAAACAACAATACATACCAGGCTGAACTGAAAGAGAGGTCACCTCTAAGATAGATTTTCTAGTTTGTCACAGTAGACTTTTAAAACCGCTTAATGTTCAGAGAGTCTAGTTAACATCAGAGTCTGAATGTGATATCCAACCTGGAAAGGAGGAAATACTATTCATCCAATTATTCCAAGCTCTTACAAATCATAACCAAAAATATAATCATATTTGGACTGATGAGCATTCTGAGTTTAAACAGCTTCTTTGTCATCTGTGCATTTTGTCCGGTTCCAATTCCAATTTTTATGCTTTAGAATTTCCTTCCTCAGAGCATGCATAAATCTTTTTTTTTCCTGACTGAATGTTTTTCTCTGAGGATATGTAGGACTTATCACATTATTTTATTATCCGGAACATGTATCCTGAATATTATTTTTGCTACTATGTCGGTTATGCAGTTGCTTGGATCATAGATGCAACTTGCCATTACTAAACTGTTCATGCTGTTGTTATACATAGTCTCTGATTCAGCAGTTTCCTTTGTAAACAGTGCTTTGATAATTATATTAATTCTTCTATGCTTGGCCATCTCTGTTTTAAGGGATGTTCTGGAGAGGAAATTGGCTCTAATCTAGTGTCTACCCTACAGATTTTTTCTGCAAAAACTATATGCAGGATTGTATTTTCAGTTACTGTAATAAATTGCTTAAAGTGGTAATTAATAAAATCTACTCAAGGGTGATGAGTTTATTGTATGACTTGTTAATTTAATCAATCAATCATTATTGCTGGAAGGGACCTTGGAGGTCTTCTAGTCCAACCGGCTGCTCAAGCAGGAAATCCTATACAATTTCAGACAAGTGGTTGTCCAGTCTCTTATTAAAAACTTCCGGTGATGAAGCACCCACAACTTCCAAAGGCAAGCTGTTCCACTGGGTAATTGTTAGGAAGTTTCTCCTTAATTCCAGGTTGGTTCTCTCCTTGATTAGTTTCCATCCATTGTTTGTCTTGCCTTCTGATATTTTGGAAAATAAGTCGACCCCTTCATCTTTGTAGCAACCCTTTGTAGAATATTGCTATCATGTCAACCCTAGTCCTTCATTTCTCTAGACTAGACATGCTCAAATCCTGCAACTGTTCTTCTTATGTTTTAGTCTTCAGGCCCTTAATCATCTTCATTGGTCTTCTTTGCATTTTTTTCCAAGGCTCAACATCTTTTTTGTAATGTGGTGACCAAAATTGGATGCAGTATTCCAGGTGAAATCTTACTAAAATTACTGAAATATTTCTCATGTAAATATAGTTATACTTTAAGTCTTAACTAGAACTATAAGCATGCCAGTGTTATACAAATACACTCATTTCAGTCTAATCTGATTCATTTTGGAACTAATGAATTGATACATCGCAGAATAGGAGTACTCAAAGTTGAAACTATGCAGTATATCTGATCTGAAAACTAAATATCTCTATGCAGTCCTCCTAAGTATTTATGCCAGACTGTACTGCAATCTCGAATACAAAAAAAAAGTATTAGAGATATGTATCTGAATCTTAAAGGAGGCTAATACAGGACCAGATGACTAGATGTTATCACTGACAACAGAAATAGAAGAATAGAAGAACTCAAAGAAGCAGTTAGCAAAAAGAGGTTCAAGTCACAAGGAATCAAAACAAATGACAGACTCAATGACAAGCAACAACAAAACAAAACAACAAAAAAAGAAACATCCTTTGTACTGATCTAGACTATAGAAAGTTCCACAAAGTATGTATCTCTATGAATAAGCAATGCATGCAATGCTTCAAGAAGGGGCAGAAGAATGATTCATGCACAAATGAGGAAATAAGGAAATGGAAATAACTAATGAGAGGTTTCTAGCAGGCAATCCTTTCAGGTAAACCAGATCAAGAAACAAACACCACAAAGAAGAGTAGTATTAAATGAATGTAGTTTGTAATAACCAAGGCCTGACAAAGCTGCTCTTGCTTTCTTATATCCAAGAGGAGGTTTCTAGGAATCCAGGCTTTAATAGTATTACCTGACAAGGTGACAAGAGAATTTCCAAACACTGTAGGGGAAACCATTCAGAGACATTAGCATTATTCCTGACATCAGACCCTGCAGTGACCTGACTAGAATGAGAAAAGCTACAGAATACCTCCATCCCACTTCAAACAGCCAAAACAATTCAACAAACAAGTATGCTCTACTAAATGAGTTTCATCAAATAAAAATTGGGAGGCATTTATGACTACCATGCAGATGGTAAAGTCCTCAGACATTCCTGTCCTGATATACACATTTCAGCACATTTCGTACCATGTATGACTATGTATGTGATGAATAAAACTTGATTTGATTTGATATATGTTAATTTCAGCATGTCTGAAGTCATTCCAGGTTTCACAATCAATCTGAATTCCAGCATCACCCAAGAATTTCTACTTATGTGCTTTATAAGTAGAATGCATATCCTGTTCAATAATGAATCCTAAACTCAGTAGGATCCCTTGGTTACTATTCTTTCTTCTAAATTAGAAGCTGACTGCATTCTTGTTTTTTGTTATTAATAAAATCTTGATATGTGAGACCAGTTATCAACATGGCATCCTGACACCAATCACTATAATCCTACAATATCATTAAGTTATTACCTCTCATTAACTTTAAGTAGCTTGTATGTCAGACTGAAACCTATTTGCTCTGTTACTTTGACACATCTTAATTCAGTATTAATAATGAAAAACACACTGAAAGATCTAGTCACCAAATTAGCTAAATTAAAGGCTTAACAGGGAATTCTTTTAAGAATATTTTAAAAGTTAACTGGTTCCTTTGTCCAATCTACATTAAGGAACTATAAATGTATATGTAGTTATTTACACATTTTATTCAAGCTATTCTGCATATACAGTTTGCTTTGGCTTCCTTATTTACAATGCATGAATGAATCAATATGAATTCAGGTGTTTTTAAAAATTGTGTTCGTAGCAAACAGTCTTTTTCCTCTTCTTCCTCACTTTGCTTTTTTTTTAAATACACTTTAGATTATTTTAGAATACAGTATGTTCATTAGTTTATGAGATAATAGAAAAGATTATCGGAAAGGAATACATTTTACAGGAAGAGCTGTGTGCAAAGATGATGACATATTAATACTCCTGAAAGTGAAGATAAAAAAAAATAAAAAATAAAACTGTACCTCTTCCATATTGATACATGACAACACACACTTTTTTGCTTTTGGGGGGCAAGACAGGGGAGGCTATACAACAGGCATAAAAGAATAATGATAATACATCATAAAATACCATTATCTTAGGATGAATTTTCTTCATATGTGTTAGCTACTACAGTTGCTCAGGAAGGAAGGAAGGAAGGACATATTTTTAAAACTTGATAGGGAATATAGACAGGCTATACATTCTAAGCCATACCATATTCTAATCCATCCATTAATTGTGAAGTTAGGGATCAGGAAAGTAAAATGACGACACCTAATATATCTAGGTTAACCATGGTTGGTTTTTTCCAGAGATATTTGGATTATCTGAATAATATTCAGGCTATCCATCTTCAAAAGGATTCCATCTCCAATCACAGAATTAACAGACACATTGCTCCAGATGGGAACTGATAAATACAGGAAAAGGCTTTCAATTCTAAAGGTATCTGCACATTTGCAGTTTCCATTTCAACAGGATCAGTCCTTAAGCAGTTCTGCAGAGAATATAACAGTTGATCTTGATGGACAAGGTGAAATCCCTCTGCCAAGATCTTAAAGAGAGAAGGCTGATAAGAGTGCAGACTCTCAAATACAGTGTCTGTTTATGACAAAAGCTGTGCAGGTTCACTGTAGTCATACACTGTTACTGTTATGAGCTAGAGTAGGATTGTCTTCAAAGACTTGACTTTCCCAATAAGTGTTCTGACCCAGCCTTTGCAAATAATGATAAGGTGCTTACTTGCAGGTAAAAAAAAATATCTTTTCAAAACAGGGCAGGAACAGTCTTTTATTCACATGGATAAACAAAAACCAAACATAATTTATTTATTTTATTTTTTATTTTATTAGATTTATATACCGCCCCTCTCCCGAAGGACTCGGGGTGGTGCACAGCCGATAAAAAACAGCACAGTAATACAACATTAAGATCCATTTAAAAATTAATTAAATTAATTTGCTGATTTAAATGTGTTAAAACAGTTAAAAATCAATTAAAAATCATTAAAAACCCCACTTAAAACACAGTTATACAAAATTTAAAATTATTCCCATCAAACCTGGTTCTTACCAAGAAATCCAAACTGCTTTCTCCATACTAGAAAATGAATAGTTGTCTATGACAACCAGACACTCCCAAACCTCTACTATTTATTTCCCAGCCAGCAAGGGGCTGCTAGCATCTATGTCTGCTTTTCCCAGAGAGCCGGTTTATTGCTTTTTTTTGCTCTCCTCTCTTTTTCTCTCTATGCATACACACATCTGAGATGGGCCCAATCTGTTCCTCCCCCTCACTGAGCTCAGGCTCTGAAGACAGCTGCCTCTCTGTCTGGGGGAGGACAGAAGGCACCAGTTCTGCTTTGTCTCTGATGCTGTTTCCTTATCAGAGCCTTCCAAAGGCTCCAAAGATGCCCAGGCTCTCCCTCAACCTCTTCCTCATCTGACTCTGATGCGAGCTCTGCTGCCAGCTCACAGGCTACAATAATAAGTAGGACTGCAAATTACCAATATGATGGGTCTGTTTTTCCTCCTTGGAGCTTTGTCATGACTCCCACCCTGATCTCAAACTATCCTAGATGTGGGATCTTGCTATTTTTTTTCCTCGAGGGTTGTGAATCTCCAACTTTGAAAATGCCTCTTTTATTTTTTAAGACCCTGAATTTAATACAATACAACAGCTTGGGCTTTATTGCCAGCTTTGAGGAATAACGCAGGACATGAAAGTTCAACCATCTGCAGAGACATGGTAGGAGAAGAACAATGTACAACTGTGTATGGATGAAACCTCTCTCATACCCAGCACTTTGGCTACAACTAGGCAACTAGATAGATCAAGATACTTCTTATAATTTTATAAACAAATGTGTACATTTTCTTAACCTACACAAGATCAGGTAAAATATCCATTAAGATGAAATTGATTTTACTGAATCTAATCTTATTGTATCCAATTTTGTTCAATTAGCATCCCCATCAGATATAAAAAAACCATTCATCCATATAATAAGAGGATTGATTTTTTCAGAAATTGATTTTTTTTTCAACCTGCACACTAAATTTAGGATAGCCAATGATTTACCAGGCACCATACTTACAGTAGACTAAGTCATGATTCAAATCAACTATGGCCAAGACAATTTCAATTAATTTAAACTTGTATTAATTAAATTAAATCAATATTTCCATGCCTTCGACAATTTTCCCCATTGAATCATATTCAATATCAAAGCTGCAAGTTGTAACATATAGAATCTCTGGGACACAAGATTGTGTGACTCTAAGGTAACTGGAAATTCCTTCAATTTCTCTATGGGCTTCCTTTTATACATGAAATATAAAAGACATTATGCATAATGAAGATGGGAAATTCAGCTAAACAAACCAGAAATTATATATAAAACACAACTAACAAAGGAGACTCCTGCCCTAACCCAAGGGTTACAGAAAAGCTAGGTCTTCAAGGCATTCTGGAATATCATTGAGGTAGGAGTCATATGGATCTCAGAGAAGACTTCATTCTAAAGGATGGAGTTTTAGATGACATTGTTTAATTCCAATTCCAATTCCAATTCCAATTTTTATTGGTCATATACACAATCATACATGGGTACGATATGCAGTGAAATGCTTATGCAACCGCAGGTAAATTAAGTTAGGAAGGGAGGGCTAGGGGTAGCTGGGAAGGTGGGAATCAGATGCAATCATGGATCTTGGAAGGAGGGTTAGGGGT
>JANHFJ010007220.1:0-29903 GCA_032468195.1 Cerberus rynchops | reverse complement strand
TAAGTACCAACACCTTGAAGCGCACCCGGAAGGCCACAGGCAGCCAGTGCAGCTCGCGCAGGAAAGGTGTAACATGGCAGCTTCGAAAGGCTCCCATAATTGCCCGCGCGGCCGCATTCTGCACTAACTGTAATGATTATCATCCGGTTGCACTTACATCCATCATTATGAAATGTTTTGAAAGGCTGATAAAGGAGCTTATTGTCCTGCAACCCTGCCACCCTGCAACATTTGACTCATTTCAGTTTGCTTACCATCCAAACCATTCCACTAACAAATGCTATTTCTATGTTCTCCATCTGAGCTTGATGCCCTTAAGATGAAAGAAATACTCACATGTGAATGCTGTTTGTTGACTTCAGTTCAGCATTTAATATGATCGTTACTCAGAATTTAGCAGATAAACTTTTAGGCTTCAATACGCCTTTGTGCAACTGGGTTCTTGATTTTCTGATAGGTCCCAGTATGTTCAAGTTGGGAATATTTCTAACACCATGTTCTTGAGCACAGGTTCTCCTCAGGGCTGTGTCTTAAATCCACTATTGTTCACTTTGCTGACCTATGACTGTTGTGCAAGGTTGCTACCAATCATATTGTGAAGTATGCAGATGATACAACAGTGGTAGACCTTATTCAGGATGATAATGAGGCTAGTTACCAGAAGGAGGTAGAGGGTTTGATGACCTGTATAATAAAAACAGTCTGGTTTTAAATGTAGGGAAAATAAAAGAGATCATTGCTGATTTTAGAAAGGGCAAGCACAACCATACACCTTTTTGTATTAACAATTCAACTGTGGAGGTGGTTAGTAGTATCAGGTTTTTGGATATGCAGCTGATGAGCAGGTTAGCTTGATCACTCAACAGTGAAACACTTGCAAAGCAGGCGCAGTAGCACCTGTCATATGAAAAGAGCACATTTTCCTTCTCTTATGTTGACCACTTTCTATAAAGAGATGATTGAACGCATACTGTCATATTGTATTCCATATAGTGTGATTTGGAGGTATTAATGTTTCGGATAAGAAGGCTATGCAGTGAGTAGTGAGGACAGCAGAAAATATTATTAAAAGTTCACTTCCTTCTCTCCAGGACATAGCATATAAGTGATGCTTGACCAAGATCCACAGTATTGTCAGGAACACTACACATCATCTCCATGACCGGGTTTCTTTGTTACCTTCTGTGAGGAGGCTTCTGAAGTAGTATCTGAAGTATATATATTCTTTTGGGAGCAGGCATCAGAATTTCATTTTTAAATGTGTGCTAGTGTGTTCACAGAAAAAAAAAGTGACAATAAAGGTTATCTTATCATTGATGCTGTGAATGTCTTGTCTCAGTGTCTGGAGGCTGAAAGAGGTGAACAGGGAAACAATAGCTTTCAGATGAGTCCCAACACAACTGGTTTTGAGTTTTGCAGCCCACTGGTTCCAGGACTAGGCCAGCTTTGCTGGATGCGGTTGCATTGTCCTAGATTTAGACATAATGAATCTGGCAGTCCTCCTAGATTCACAACACCTGCTCAATGATCAGGTGACCAGTTGTGGATAGGAGAGTCTTTGCACAGCTTTTTTTTGTGCACCAATTGTATCCATTCCTAGATTTGTAGCTAATGCTTACAATTTTTCTTGTTTTAGTCACCTCAAATTGTACTACTGAAAAGCACTGTACATGGGACTACCCTTGAAAAATATGCAGAAGCTTCAGATCACAAAGAATGCAGTAGCATGGGCAATTATGTGACCCTTTAGAACAGGGCATGTTACACCTCTGCTCTGTGAACTGCATTGGTTGCCAGTTTGAACCTGAATACTTTGCAGCAAATGTTAGAATATATGACGTGACAAGGATCATGGATCTAAAAAGTAATTTTATCAAAGACAAAGGTGTTTATCTCTGGTAGATAAAACAGAATGAAAAAATACAAACCCTACACAAAGACAGCAAACCAAAAAATTTCTGTCACTTGACAGAAAATCTATGAAATATTTTTTATCTTATGAAAGATACCTATTTTAAGGTAATGCAAATGAGGATAGAAAGACAATGGATGGTACTGTTATGTGCTCTACACAAAGGAGCAATAGAAACCAACATATCTGAAGGTGCCATATTGGGAAAACCTGACTTGTAGAGTCATATGAAAATCTGGTTTGCAGAAACTGTAGATTAGCCCAGCAATTAATCAGTTTTGTTTAACTTTATACTTAGTGTCAGAAATAACATTTATACATTGTATTTTCTTAAAACAACATTTATAAGATTGCCATAACCTGTAAATATACAACAGTAAATTTCTAGTTCCAGGATAATATCTTGGTAAAGAGATGACATATGTCATTTGTACTGCCTATATTTACATATTACAGAAGAGACCTTGTAGGTCATCTAGTCCAAGTCCCCACCCAAGCAGGAGATCCTACACCATTTCTGACAAATGGCAATCCAAGGTCTCTTCTGTAATCAGTAAATCTAATCTCTTCTTGAAAGCCTCCAGTGATGAAGCTCCCACAACTTCTGAAGGCAAGCTGTTCCTTTGGTTGTTTATTCTCACTGTCAGAAAATTTCTTCTTATTTCTAGGTTGAATCTTTCCTTGATCAATTTCCATCCATTATTCCTTGTCTGGCCTTCAGGTGCTTTGGAACAAAGAGAAGATGCTGACCCTCTCTTCTATGTGGCAGCTCCATAGATATTGAAACACTATTGTGTCTCCCCTGGTCCTTCTCTTCGCTAGACTAGCCATGCCCAGTTCCTGTAACCAATCTTCATATGTTTTTGCCTCCAGTAGTCTAATCATCCTGATTGTTCTCCTCTGCACTTTTCTAGAGTCTAAACATCTTTTTTATAGTCTGGTGACCAAAACTGGATGCAGTATTCTAGGTATGGTCTTACTAAGGCTTTATAGAGAAATATTAGTATCTCACTTGATCTTGACTGTATCTCTCTGTTAATGCAACTTAGGGTTATGTTGGCTTTTCTGGCTGCCACTGCACACTGCTGCCTCATATTTAACTGGTTATCCACTCAGACTCCAAGATCCCACTCATAGTTACTGCTATTAAGCCTTGTTTCACCCAGTCTATATGTGTACTTTTGGTTTTTCTTGCCTAAGTATAAGACTTTACTTTTCTCTACATTAAATTTCATTTTGCTAGATAGGGCCTAGTGTTCAAGTCTGTCAAGATCCATCTGGATCTTGAGACTATCTTCTAGGATCTTAGCTATTCCTGCCAGTTTAGTATCATCTGCAAATTTGGTAAGTTCCCTTTGTATGCCCTCGTCTAAGTCATTCGTGAAGATATTGAAGAGTACTGGGCCTAAGATGGAACCTTGTGGTATCCCACTGCTTACTTCTGTCCATTTAGATGTAAACGCATTAAGGACTACTCATTGAATACAATTTAAGTATAAATCCATCTGGTGGTGGTGATATCTATTCTACTTTTTTCTAGCTTACCAAGAAGTAGGTTGTGGTCTAGTTTGTTGAATGTCTTGTCGAAGTTTAAGTATATGTCCACAGTATTTCATTGGTCTACTAATTTAGTCACCATGTTGAAGAATGAAATAAGGTTGTTTGGCATGATCTGTTTTTAACAAACCCATGCTGACTACTAGTTATTACTTTACTCTTTTCTAGATCTGGTTTTTTATTATCTTTTCCAGTATCTTCCAGGTATTGGTCTGTAGTTTCCTGGGTCTGTTTTTTTTTTCTTTTTTTGAAGATGGGAACTACATCACCTCTTTTTCAATACTCCGGTAGTTCCCTGGTGATCCAGGATTGTTGAAAGATTTGCTACAGTGGATCTGACATGACATCTGCCAGCTCCATTTTTCAAAAAAGAGGCAGGTATCTACCATAAATCAACAGAAAACTGCAAAAATCTAAATCACATATGTGATGTTCTGGAAGTTATTTCATTCGAATTGCAGACATCAAGTACAGTGACTGTCTTTATTTACAATTAGCAAGATTGAAACATTATGATTAAGCAAGTTAACATTTGGTTAAATGCTATTTCCTTTTCATCCCCAGAGCCAGTAAGTATTTTTATAGTTCCTAAGAAAGAAGCATTGGACTCTTGCCAATAATTGCAATGGAAAAGGGAGCAAAACAGCAGAAAAATGGTGTGATTCAATGTAAACCTGGAGAGCACCTACTTTCTATAGTTTTCCTTTATATGAGGATGGAATTCGACCAGGCAACTTAAGCCTCCAAAATATGACCACTCTGCAATGGAGGTCATGTTCAGAGAGTCGGTTTTATCCTCTTTGAAGATAGCAATAGCACTTAGCAATAGCATTTAAACTTATATACCACTTTATAGTACTTTACAGCCCTCTCTAAGCAGTTTAGGTCCTCATTTTACCAACCTCAGAAGGATGGAAGGCTGACTCAGCCTTGAGTTTGGTGGGATTCAAACTGCCAAACTGCAGGCAGCCAACAGCAGAAGCAGCCTGCAGTACTGCACTCTAACCACTGTGCCACAGAAGCTCGATAGAGCAGAAAGCTGATGTCAGTAAGTTCTAGTCAGTCTGTGGTTATGTTGCATCTCTATATAAATTTCTGGGTAGTTTGCCAAAAATAAAACAAAGGTAGATATCATTTATTACTGCCTCTCGAGATTCAAATGACATGCTATTCTTAAAAGATTGCATGTTTTACAAGCTTTCTCACCAGAAGAAAGAACACAAAAAACTGCAAATAATGGAGAGTTCCTACCTCCTTCCTAATCATGGAATGCATATTTTCCATCATCTCCTGTGAAATTGTTATTCCCTCACAGATCATCTCAATGTTTTAAATTTCCTTTTCCTGCTTATACTAAAGAAATTTAAATGGAAGGTTTACTTACTCTACCTATACCCAATGAATTTTATAAACAGCTGTCATCCATTCATAAGAATATTCCACATTTTGTTAGGAAAATGGAATATTGTGCAAGCCATAATATTTTGAAAGTCACCATGTACTCTAATTAAATGATTAAAAAAATATCAGGCTTTCCAAATGGATTGTAATATTCATCTATTACTTCATAATGTTGTGGCATGCCATCTTAAAAGCTAAGAAATACATTATGACTTGAGCTTTTTTAAAAAAAAAAAACTGTAATTCCTGTCCATGACAGCTTCTGTCAAGTTTATGTTTCATCTTTATGGCTTTTTAAATCAAAGGACTCTTTGTTCTTAAGACTGAATGGAACAGCACATGAGAAGACACTTATTAGAAGTAAAATACAGCTGCAGTTTAACATGATTAAGGGCTAAATGTTATGCAATAAATGCACCTTGGCATTACCACACCATGTATCGCTAGAATATTAGCATATTGCATTTAGCAGCCATAATATATAATTAGATTACCCTTCATGACACAGAAAGATGAATGAAACTTAGTGTCCCTGCAAAGAATTTTGAGGGCTTCAACCACAATCTTAGAGAATCACTCAGAAAGCACTGTATTTGTACATAGGAATAACCCCCTCCCCAACAAAAATAACCATTAATGTTCAATTTCCAAACCAGCTTTATTCCAATCAACATCTGGTAAAATACTATTTTTATAACTTTGCTTATATAGGTAAGAGTAACAATTCTTCATACATTTTTCATGTATATCTTATTTTATAGTTATGATCACTGCATTCTGAAAAGCCACAGGACTGCATATATTCTACTACTCAGGCATGCAGTGCTTGTATTTATGATTCTCTTTCTACTTGTCTTCCTCATTTTACAGCATGGTTTTTCCAACTGGCCCTGCTGGGTATTTATCAGATTGAGATAATGGCATCTGGAAAGATAAGCTCTTATTCCTCTTACAGACACCAGAATGCCCTGCTTGAAAAAGTAAGGCAGCACCATTCCTATTGAGGTGCCTAAAGGAGCCAGATGGGAGAAATTTTCATTTCATTTGGTTTTTATCCAACTTGGTAGCTGGTCTGTTTTATTCTTCTTCTTCTTTTGCTTAATATTTGAAGCATTCTGCTCTTTTGACTTTTTCACATGGCCTTGGTACAGGTTCTCTGATTCCCTAAAAGGCTGGAAAAGATGACATAGAGTACAAAGCTTAGATACTTGCTGTATAGTTTTCAATCAGAGAGTGGATCCCATCAAAAATACAAGTTATATAAGTAAGTCCTTGGCTGGCCAGTTAGTGATTGTTCAAAGTTATAACTGAAACCCCCCCCCCCCCAAAGCTACTTATAACCCAATTTCAAAGTAATGACAGCCGCACCCCACTCCTCCCCCTTGATAACATGATTACATTTTGGGTGCTTGGCAACCTGTTTATTTTTACAACCATTTGCAGCGTCCCACATTTACACAACTATGAGGTTTTTTTACATTTTTTACCAGTTTCTGCCAAAAATACCCATTGTGTAAAACTGATACACTTAACTTCTGTAGCATTTGCTTAACAAACAGCATAAAAATGGTTGTCAAATTGACTCTAATCGCATGGGAGTCTGCTTAACAACCACAACATCTTAAAGTTGTAGTTCTAGGCTTGATTATGGCCATCTCTTTAAGATTACTTACAAACAAACATTTGCCATATTCTTCAATTCACATAGAGCAGGGGTGTCAAACTCACGGCATCACGGCAGCATCATGTGATGTATTCGGGACTTTTTTCCACTTCTTTAAACTGGGTGGGGGCAGGGCCAGCACATGACACATCTAGCCCATGAGCCATGAGTTTGACAGCCCTGACATAGAGCTATTACATTGATATCTCTTTTTAGCAAGCCCTATGCTTTTTGCCAGCGTCTCTTGACCAACAAGAGAGATTTCCAGATCTCCAATCAACCTCCAATGTAGAAATATCCACATCTGCCATTAACAAGCAATCTGCCCAACAAAACTAATTAGGCCCAACATAATCGGAACATTTTTAAAAATTGTTTTATGGTTGGCACTGTGAAGCTGGGGGGAGGGGGGCAAAGTTTTAATAAATACCTTAATAAAGAAGAGCCTTATCAGCCATTAGTTGATTATATGATTATGACCTGAATATCATCTCCTAAAATAAATGGCTGAGATAACAGCAGCTGGTTATTACTTGACTTAATAAAAGAGGTTTTTTTTATTCTTCCAAGCTTACTGACCTTACGAGGGATTTTGTGAATATTATTATCACTGAAGTAACTCCAAGACCTGATATCTGCAATCTCCAAGTAGACTTTTAATCAACATAACTAGCTGGCATGGCAAATCAAAAAAACCTTGGTACTCCTCTGAGAATGAGGCATGCTAGGATTTTGAAGTGTTTTCTAATAATGAAAATGCTTCACTTAATAGCAGCACATAGCCGACCGACCTGAATGGGCTCAGAAGTCAAGCAAGGTAGAGCCTTGTTAGCAACTGGATTGGAGACTACTAGGGAATAACAGGATTGTTGGCTAGACTGAGAAACCAAGAACATCCCAGAATATGTCGATGACAAACCACTGTGGTACTGTTGTCAAGGAAACATCCAAGAGGTCACCTAGTATATCTAGTGAGGTTATTTCTCAATGAATCACTGGAACTATCTTGTTTATTAGCCTGGAACAACTCCTGAAGGAACAATTTGGGTGCTATAAAGAAATTAAAAACCAATTGAACAAACAGGTAATATAGCTGACTCTTCTTAGCTTGTGAATGAGTTATAAAAGGCAATGTAAACCCATGAGCAAATTTTTCAGATTTTCCCAGAATTATGTGGTTGTTTGATAGGAAAGTATTAGAAAGTGTCCTTCTTCACAAATAAGTGATAAAACTGGGAGAATGGCCATTATATAATCTGACATCACTTTAGCCATTTATTTTCCTGGATAAGTCTGTACATGTCATCCATTCAGGTAAACCTCTACTTAAAACTGTAATTGAGCCCAGTATTATGGTTGAAAGTCATTGCAATTGTAAATTGAGCCATTCATGTGGCCAGAAAGAATGTTCCAGCCTTTTTCATGGCCGTTAAGTGAACTCATTCAATTGAATGGGTGTGTTGTTGTTGTTGTTTTGCCATTTCATCATGTCTGAAAGGCAGAGGTCTCAAAACCCATAGCTCTCCAAGTCATTTTTATAGACCACAAGATGCTGAAGATGCTGTCTAGCAAAGCCAGGATGCTTAGCTGGGGTGCCAATGCTGGGGTGTCAATAATAGATAGCCACATCTAGGTCCAACAAAGTGAGTCACCAGACAGCAGCAGTTCTGGCAGGTTAGGTTAGCTGAACCAACACCTCACACACACCAAAGCAGTACCACCCACTGGGAACCTCCACCCGTTATCATACTTTATGGCAGACACTCCTTCTGAGACAGAGATTTAGACATGGGTACTAAGAAGACCCTGTGAGGTATGGGCAGTGAAGATGTGCCAGGAAGCTAAGACCTCCCAAGGGAAAAATTAGGTAGCCAAGGAGAAAGGCAAGTCTGGCTGCCCTACCAATAAGGATCTCTCTACTTGACAAGAAATGGGAAAGACAACGTGAAAGATTTCCCTGCTAGAGAGGAAGGGAGGGAGGGAGGAAACACAAACATGAAAAAATAAATAAGTGTAAGGTCTCTTTGCAAGGTATGAACAGTTCTGGAATGGGTTTCTTAGTTTATATTATACTTGAAATTATCTTGAAAAACTATTACTGTACATAGAAGCTAGTAATAAAACCAAAGATTAATTAATGAAAACACTGCCAACTAAGTGGCCAAAGAAATGGATGTTTTGTAATAACATTTTTAATTGAATTAATTTTACATTCAACAGTATATTTTTGACTTACCAGAGACCTCTTTGAACTAATGTGTAAAAAATCTTTGAGAGCCAAAACACTGGACAAGCCTCATGGGGCACTAATGATCATTTAGGTTAAAGATATGCAGCTCTTCTGAGCTAACCTCTTCAAAAAAAACCTATCACATAAGAAATATATATTTTTATTTAATGCTTACTTGCTTGTTTGTCACTTCTTAAATACAAGAATTTTTTTTAATATACCACAACAATATAGATAAATTGCATTAAGGTAAATTGAAATAATGAAGTAATGCAATCCCACAATTTAGTTAATCTGAGAGTTAGAGTTAGGGTTGAAATTGGGGTTACTAGGTTAGGATTTCAGATGCTGCTACTTCTGTCTGCACTTATTTTCACATATGCATGTGCTGCTGCCTGCCATGTACACGATTTGTTGTCATCATTTTAAGAAGTGCCCTTTACCAAATCGTCAAAAAGAAAAGAAACACTACAAGTTCAAAAAAGAAGGGGTTCATCTCTACATTTTTTATGGTCTATATGCATATGCATAAAACTAGAACCAATTACCATATTTTACATATAATTATAACTTTGAATTGTGGGAATTCGAATATTACTCCCACTGCATGGCATTTATTATCCACTAATTGAGACAAAGCTGTTTGGCAAACAAAACTATTTAACAAGATCTATTTAACAAGATAGTGATAAAATATAGATATTGCTGCATTGCATCCTAGACATCCCACTGAATAAATGGGATGGAATGTGCACTGGCAGGAGCAATGGGGGAGACTTTTGGCAACACAGAGCTTTCCCAGAGTTTTCCCAGAGCAAGGCCCACATTTAGAGACATATTTAGAGGTCCCAAGCTGGATGGGGAAAGGAGAAGAGGCTCAGGGTAGCCACACTCTAGAATCTGTCAGGATATATATAGTACAGGGGTGTCAAAGTCAAGGCCCAGGGCTGGATCCAGCCCATGGAATGCTTAGATCTGACCTGCGGGGCTGCCCTGAAAATGGCAAAGGTCCAGCCTGCAGTGCCTCTGCCAGAGAAAACAGAACTCAGGAGTGCTGCGTGCAGCCCTCTCAAGGTCCGTTTTTGCTGGCAGAGGGTTGCAGGAAGCCGAGCAGCTGAAACAGAGATCAGGACCCCATTTTCACTGGCAGAGCACTTGGGCCGCCACATGTGCCCCCAATACAAGTGATGTTGAGCTAGCCATGCCCATCCTGACTATGCCCCCCTACCTCCCCAAAGTCACGCACAACCCTGATGTGGCCCTCAATAAAATCAAATTTGACACACACACCCCGATCTAGTAGGTTAGAAGGTTATCATTTTATTTTGGCAAAGTTCTGTCCATTAAGTGTAAGCAAATAAATGTCCAAACTTGACTGGATTTTGCTGTGTTGTCTCTGGGCTTGGGTCTGGCAATAAAGCACAAATTCATCATGCAGGAGAAATGTAGGACCAACCCAATTCGTTTATGTGCTTCTTAAAAGTTTCCCTTAAGCAAAATAGCTCAAGATTCAAAATTTTAAAATCCCCTTACAGTAAATGCCTGGATTGTGGACACATCGCTCCACAATGGCATCCAGGTGGAAATGGGCTGTGAGTCAAAAAAGTCAAGATGACTGTCAGGCACCATAATTGAAACCCTGCCCTTTTTGTTTGCATGTCATATACCTAGAAAAGGATGGGGCTTTGCTCATACTACTTTGGTCCCCATTCTGAATTTTTTTATTAGCACCCCACCCCTCAACTGGCATCATGATTACTCCAGGTAATCGCATCAGGTAGACATCATCTATATCCACATTTGATGCTTGATTTTGTCAAACTAATTCTGTTCAAGAAAACAGATATGAAAACTTGGAAAATTTGTATTTGCACAACAATGAAAGACAACCATGTGGAACTACTTGTAAGCTAGTTTCCTAAATGGATAGTGTATATTTTAAGATATGTGTTCAAAAACAAATTTCATATTGAAAGAAAAATAAGATGTTTTACTTCTTTGATGACAATATTAAACAGCTTTGCTAAAAAAACATGATGATTCTTTGAGCAATTTAAAAAATGTATCAACTTTCTTAAGACTATTTAATGGTAAATATTATGCAGTGCTACTAAGAAAAGCAAAGAGACATATTTTCCATTCATATATTTATTTAGCATGTATTTCCTTTTAAATGTCTTCTTATTTAAAGCTACTTACAGTTATTCATACATTTACATATAGAACACGTGCGCTGAATCATAATTCCAATACCTTATTGTTATGCAAATATCACCCATCATTTTGAAAAATCAGATGATTTCCAAGAATATGCAAAGTATATTGCCACATTTGAGAAAACATTTTTTCATAATGCAATGTACAAATTTTAACTCTTATTTACTGTGTTTGTAGAAATTGTAAACATCTAATTTCCAGCTATTGAAACATACTACCATTTTCACCATTTGAAATATGTTTTCAAATGTCCCAGGAGATTACATCTGGAGACAAACAAAAACCCTTTGAATTAACTAGGTTTTAGGACCCAAAGGTAATTTTTCAAAAGACACCTGGATATTTCACTTTTCATCCAAGAAGCTTCTTCAGTTCTGAAGAACTGAAATTCTGAATCAGAACTGAAGAAGGTTCTTGGATATGTAGCGAAATGTCTTCAAGGAAAAACAAAATTATCTTTTGAAAATACACCTTTGGGACAACCATGATCTAGATGACTGAGAATCTCCATAGACATTTAAATTTTGGAACCTTCATCAAAGCAGTTCTATCTTAGAAAATAATATGGTGCTTATCCTAAAAGTTTCTTATACTAATTAACTTCTATAAATACCACTGAATTCAATGTCTCTAAGTTACAGATTTTGAGAGAAAATTCTCATCTTAGAAAGATATATCAGCTTGAAACTTAAAAACACTGATTTCAGACAATTACTTTTACTTAATTCCCATTGAAATCATTAGGATTTCACTTAATCAAATAATTATTTCCACTGATTTCAATAAAACTTTGCTCTTGGTTCAACTCAGTATTTGTACTCTGATTCTCAGTAATGCTATTTCTCAAAGTTTATAATCATAAACAATGTTAATAGACAAAGAAAAATAGAACATTAAGTATTTTCAAGACAACCACATTTTGGAATTATGTGACTCCTTGCTACACACACCAAAAGTAGCAGCAGAGAATTAAGTCTCCGATGTCAAAGTATTTTTTTTTTGTTCTGAGTAATCATTTTGAATTCCAGGATGCCTAAATATTTGGGAATATTTAATGCTCCAAATAGCTGAGTTTTCTCTCCCCAAGATCATATGGCTGCCATTCACAGCTGCTGACACAATCCTGGGGAAATATGCATTTTATTTATGGATTTGCTGACAGGTGCTAGTGAGCACCTATACAGATTCCAAAGGAGCTTTTTGCCCTTTAATTTTACCCTATCAGCTGTGAAAGCTTTTACTTTTGCCTGAGAAACTCACAGAATATAGCTATGGACAGATGTCAAACATTTAACATAAATAATAAAACAACAGAGTTGGAGGCCTTCTAGTCCAATCCCCTAGTCAAGAAGGAAACCTTACACCATTTCAGACAAATGATTGACCAATCTGTACTTAAAAACTTCCAGTGTTGGAGCCCCACAACTTTCGCAGGCAAGTAATTCTCTAATTAATTGTTTTAAATATCATGAGATTTCTAGTTCTAGGTTAATTAGTTTCCATCCATTGCTTCTTGTTCTGCCTTCAGGTGCTTTGAATAATACTTATAGTTACCTTCCCTTTTTTGTGACAACTCCTTAGATATTGGAACACTGCCATTATGTCACCCATAGTCCTCCTTTGCATTAAACTAGACATACTCCATTCTCGCAACCATTCTTCATATGTTCTCAATTTAAATTAAAACTACGCTGATCTCATTTTAATGGATGAGCATCTTTGTCCACTGTCCACTGTCCAACTGAACACACAGGAATAGAAGTGTGTTTACCATACTGAAAATCTTCACGAAAAATGCTTCGCTTTGGTGAACTATATCTTTATAGTGATAAAATTTGGTGGTGTTAAACTGATGGTGTTCATTTGGCTGCAAATACCAAGCTTAATGAATAAAGGAAAGTTGTGTGTTTCTGTTTATATTTTATTTGAAACATTTATCTTCTAGTATTCATATAAAACTCCATTCTTAAAAAAATATGTACTTCATTGCTATGCTGAAAATAAAGAGAAAAAAACAATCATTCATATGTTTTTATCATAGAAACATTCTTATATGAAGATCTATTTTCTTAGCAAGTTCATATAAGGACAACAAATTATTCAGAAGCTGTTTGCTGACTTCTAATTTCTCCAAGGTAACTGGCAGCCTGTGGGGTTAATTCTAAGCCACAAGAGGAAATAACTCATTTCTGAGCTTGTCACCTCTTTTTGGGTAGTATATGCCATATTCCAATTTCTTCTAATGTTCACTCGTGTTCCCACTTTATTTTGGAATAAAATACAAATAGGAAACATGCCCTTGCAAACAGTCCAAAAATCTAGCATATAGGTAAAATCCCAAGTAGCTCAGTAAAAACAATGTTAGAAATAATCTAGATTGACAGAAACTTAATAAAATCTAGTAAATCGGGAGAAATAAGCAAGGTTTTCATCTGGTATTAGAATAGCTAGGAAATGAGCCATTCCAAAGAGCATGTATAAAGAAATTAAAGATTCTGGGTTACAAATACAATATTTGATTATCTGTGTATAAGGCTCATTGGGGACAAGGGCATGTATAAACTGTACATTCAATTCAAAAATCACTGCAGCATAGGGAAGATTTTACTAATTTTAATGCAGCAAGGCAGCTAGGCTTCTATTTAAAAAGAGAAGATCATCTTAGATTCATTGTGAATATGCCAATAGAGGAAGCTTAAGTTTTTAGACTAATCTTCTTTGGTAAAGGCTCCACAGATTTCATTATTCATTTTCAATAGAGCTTTAGAACATAATTTACAATGCATGTTAACTCAAGAACAATGAGATTAAAAAAAAAAAGATGGGCCCATATGAAATTTAACAGGGATCAGCATTTCTGCAAACTTGCCTAGGCTTGGAGGGTAAGCAGGATGGAATATGATTAGGACTTAGCTGGGAGGATAGAGAAGATGATCAAGAAAATGGGGCAGATGCATCCATGAACATTGACTTGACTCAAAAAGAAACTTGATATAAAACAGAATTAGTTAATGACATGGGTATTCAGATAGTGAAAACTGTGAAAAATTTAGGAATTGCTTTAACAGCAAGATGTGTAACTATCAAAGGAGATAACTACCATAAATTGTTACAATCTATTAAGGTGGATCTGTAAAAGTGGAAAAAGAAATTTGATTTTATATGCCTTACAAAGCCTTAATCATCTCAGAGTAGGATTTTAAGGAAACATCTTTCCTTTTTTTCAATCTTTAAGATCATTCTCTCTTTTTTTAAAAAAAAGAAACATTAGATCCTGCCAACTTCCATGTAGTGGTGACCCAGCCCACCCAAAATAAATCCCTTTAGTCTTTGTCCTCATTCTCTGGGATGATTTTCCTCACTATATAAAAAAACAGATCTGTGAAGCCTTCTCACTTTGCTTACCACTTTTCTTTCTATGGAGCCTTCCATTGATTCTATCAGTATTTAACATATAGATATTTTGGCAATTGTTTTATTAAAACAATTTAAGAATGCCATTTGTGTCTTCTACAACACTGAAAAATTACTTTAATAATAAGCAGATGACATGTAATTAAAGTAAATACATCAAAGATTATTAAAATACGAAGCCAGTGCTGGAACTCAACGCCAACTATATAACCAGCATAAGTCTCAAGTACATGGCAGATCCCCAGAATAGGATTGTTTCTGAAGTATTATGTATTAACATAAACCTGTATTATTAGAATTTCAGTCATTCTAGTTATGTGGAAATCGTTTAATCTGTCAGTGTGTTCTATTTACAAAACTTTTTTTTAAATAAAAGTGGACTCGCATATCAATTTCTGGATTAATTAAACAGCAGAAGTTCTGCCAACAGGATTAGTGTCTTTCTTTTTCTTATTCTTGAGGAATATTGTTTATGCGTCCCATTCTTTAAGAATTCACAGAATAGTTCATGCACGTCTCATATTTGCTGTCTATTTAAGCCCCACAGACTTTATGCTCTTAGAGAAAGTAGAATGATTTCATTCTGTTTGCAACTACTGTTTTTTTTTAATTCTGTGAGGCCTAGATCCCTTGATCCTGGCTCATAAATTAATATTATCCCAGTTAATTCAAAGTTATCAGTAACTGCACAGTTATATCTTTTCACAGTAGGCACTACTGATGCTAGTCTATTAGCAAGCAGTATCAAATCTTAAACAACGTGTTATAGATGTGGATAGGCAATTGGGTTTTTTGGCCCTCCCTAGAGATATTTTTATTAGCCAGTATCCCTTTTGCAGAGCAGCAAAATATTTAAATCAAATATCCATCCCATTTACAGTACAAGCACTAACCGTAGCAAAGAATTCTAGAATCATGTTGTGATACATCTTGAATGGTTGTCTTCAGGAAAGTTTAGGAAAAACTCTTGCCCTTTAAGATTCTGGTCCTTGTGACAAAGGGTGGCTGAAAATACATTTCATATATTTTATTTATAAATGAATTGTACATATACTCCCCCTTCTTAACTAAATTTCCAGGTCATTCAGCTTTATGTATAATTGTTATTAGCTAGTGTGATTCAATCTCTTTGTATGTGGACAGGTTGTATTTTAAATCTCTTATAGCCAACCATATTTAGTAATTTATTCACAATTGTTTATTTTTAACTTACTTTATTTTGTAGGTTTTAATTTCTACCTTCATTTAAATAGAATTCTGGTCATTGACCATAATAAAGAATTTACTAACTTAATAAAATCCCCAGAAAAAATTTATATAGTGCTAATACTACTGTTCAGGACCCCAACTATTTTTCAAAATATTGACTTAATAATGGAAGCTGGTATCTTTATCCAGTCGGCAATATTCATAGTCTCTGCATTTGCCAGGAACCAATTATGGAAAAATATATTTCTCAGTTATATAGAGAGAACCATGCATCTGTATAGCTTTATCTGACAAACTCTATTTTAACTTTCCCCAAGCCTGGGGGCCCTCCAAATATGTTGCTTTAACTCCTAAAATTATCAAAATTAGCCATGCAAACTGAAGAATTCAAGGAAATTATTTTTACTCATACAGATGGCAAGTAGGCAGTGGAAGACTGGTCTGTGTTTTCCAGATGAACATCTGAGCTGTGAAGAATAGAAATGATGATTCATGTGACCAGGGATAAAATATGCAGAACTCCAATCCGGCTTCTCTCTATAGTATCTCCTTTTTAAAAAGAAATTATATTCTATATAACTAATTTCCCCAATATTTTTAGTATTCCAAATATATGCAAATCTAATAAATGCAAGATATCCTGCTTCTGCAGTGGCAAGATAATTTAGAGCCATGCAGATTAGCATAGCAAATGTATCAGGATTAGCTAAGCCCACAGTGTGAAAAACTAAAAACATCATACGTTCTGTAACAGAGGTCCTCTCAGTCTTCTTATTGTAGACCAGTTTTAGGTCTCTATTTATTCTGGCATGATAAGGTAGGTTTAAAGAAATCATCTGGAGCAACTCTTTCTCAACTGAACTACAACCTCTGGCTTTCTGTAAGATCTACATTTGTGTAATGTTATACTGGAAATATATTTGAAGTGAGGAGTAGGGAGTAGTCTTCCGAGTGGTGCAAGTAGTAAAGAGATAAAGGTTTGCTTTATAGAATGTCCCTGGTTTAAACTTGTCTTTTCCAATTAAGCATAACTGAGTCCTAGAAGCTGGCTAGAACCTAGAACCAACTATGTATGGAATTAGTTGCATCAAAAATCTAAGTCAGAATGAGATACAATATACTGTATCCTGGTTAGGATTTGTATTGTCTTATTTAACAAAGCAAGTAATTATTTGTATTACATACTGCATATGCTTGGCTAAGGATATTAAACCAAAATTGCCAGTTCCTATACCAGGGATGACTCACGGGCCACAATGGTTTCTAAAATTTGACAGAGGAGCCAGGCCAGAATAGGAGAATGGTGTGTTTGTGTGAACTAATATAAATTAAATGTAAAAACCATTACTTGAAAAAATTTGGCCTTTAACAGACAGCAAAACACCATTGTACTTAGTTTATTGGAAAAAATGTTTTCCAAATTTATTAATTTAATAACGGGTCTTCCTCAAAACTGCAGGGTTCCTGCTAGTAACTAGTTCAGCGGGCCAGATTAAAAAGCCCAATGGGTCGGATGTGGCCCGCGGGCCATAGTTTGCCCATGTCTGGCCTAGAAACTTGAATTAACTCAAAATAGAACCGTTAGACTACTCACTGGGTCTGGCCAATGTGAATGTATTATGCCAATACCCAGCATTTAAATTGGCTACTGATCTATTTCAGGACCCAATTCAAAGGGCTAATTTTGGCCTTTAAAGTTCTAATCTGGTTTAGTGTCAGGTTATCTGATGGAGTATCTTCTCCTCCTGCATGGACCTATCCAGACCCTTAAATTATCTAATAAGGTTCTCCTCTAGATACCCCAAAAGAAGGTGAGGTCGGCCTCAATGAGGAAGAGAACATTTTCTCTGGCAGCGTCCATTTATGGAATGTTCTGCTTGTAGCGATTTGATGGCACCAATTCTGTTCTGTTTTAGGACCAAAATGAACACCTATTTTCCCAGTTTTTTTAATTGACTCTTAATTAAATTTTAATTACATTTTACTTTTATTACTTTTATTGTTTTACATTTTGAATGACTGCCTTGTGGCTACCTTTTTTGTGTGTGTTTTATTGTATACATTTCTGTTCAAAGAACTTTGCTATTGGGTTATTTTAAATAATTCATTCATTGTTCATTCCAGTGTTAATGAAATCTATCCTGCTACATGCTCTAACAGGAATGCAATTTGTACTAAAAACAAAACTGCACACATATTTATAGACATATGATACATTTATACCAGAAAATTATATGCAAGTAGCAACCTACAATATGTTTCGTTATTTTACCGTATAAATGTAATGGAACTGTATATTCATTTCATTTTTATGATATCTCTCTAGATGTTTATTCATTGATATATAACCATAACTCAAACTGTATATATAAATACCTCTAATCTAAGAACTTGGTTCTTCCACAATAGAATGGTAAGAATTAAAATAAGTAACAAGCAAATATTACTTATGCATTTATGATGTGATTTTAAAGTCATTTGAAAGGAATCAAGCATAGAATATATAAAGATTAGTAGCCAAAGGAGAGCAATTTTAGTTTGAATATAAACTTTAACCCAATTATTACATGTGTTGTATCAAGAAATGCATAACTGAGTTGTGTGTTATTTTGTTTATTGACTTAATGTAGCCTTTTTATTTAAAACATTACAACTCAGCTGACAACTATTTACAGGCTGCAATCAGGTCTGGTGTAAACCATTTTCCTTTCTTTGGTGAAATTATATTTTTAAGCAGACTATATGCCCTCTACTGGTTAAGGGTAATCTTTGATAGTGGCAAGGAAGAAATAGCAATCATGTACAATGAACTAAGATTAGTACAAGATCACACTATTACATTATTTGAAATAGCGGAGAATTCCCTAAACTAATATTGATTTATTGCAAATGACAGCAGAACTGGGGAAGATTAATTTAGTAAAGCCAAGTTTTATTTTATGCCAAGGGGACAGAGAAAGAATGTTCAACAAATCTGACAAGTTATTTTGATCAAACTAAAATTCAGGAATAGCTACACACACACACACACACACACACACACACACACTTTCCTGCCTATTTAAATTTTTTTCTTGTTCCAACACTGAACTTTACACAAGAACAACAGTTCAGAGGATTACATGATTGAGACTTACAGTGTCTAACCTTTTCTGCATTTATGTTGCTCACTCATTAGTTTGCCTGGTTTCATCTTCTACTTTGTAAAGAATCCCCCAGCAGCAGACAGAGAAAATTAATTGCTGAGAGTAGTTACAGTGGTGAGTAACTGCCCTATCATCTTTACCACTGTATTATTGACCATATTTGCAAGAAACTACATTCCAAAATCTGTGCATCTGCATATTTGATTTGGCACATTATATAGAGGAATTGTTTTATAACTGTACTCCTGCAAGATAGCATATGTTCCCCAGCCTAGCAATTTGCTGTGGATGCACATTAGCGGTTACGTCCCACAGAGCACTTAACAGCAGAGACCTAGTCTCCATGTAAGGACTAGGGGCAATTCAATCATCATCAAAGAGACATACTGATAAACAAAGAACCAAGGTATAATAGAAATAAAAAGCGTCAGAGACTGGACTGTCATGACTGGAGATTAGACTTGCAGTAGGAATAATTCAACCTTAGACATCCTGTTTGAGACCAGGATAACAATAAAGATGTGGACTCTGTAAACCGAAATATTGTGTGACCCACACTGTCTCATTATCTATTTGGTATAATGAATATTCCTTTTTTCAATGTCCTTTTCAAATGGTCCATCTTAGTAGCTACTGCTAATTTGAAGAAATTTGGTGGCTGATTGAGAAGTTAAAAACTAATGTGGACATTTAGTTTCATTTGCCTATATTCTTATCCCTAAGTTGCTAGAAGACTGTAACCTTAAATAAGAATAAGAGGTAAATTTATTGTCGTAGTTATAACTGCTGCAATAAATATTGGAAATTACTCCTTTATTGGAGTTTATTTATTTAGCGTATGGCAAATGTATGGACTTATAGTAGTTCAAATGTTAATGTCCAGTCAATCCAGCCATTCAAGGACAGAGTGGTCTATGTGGAAAAAATCAGGTATTGATTCAGTGTAAGCTCTTGATGGACAAATGTGATGGATATTTTGTCGAGGAGCACCACAGTCACACTGAGGGGAATGGAGTAGTTGTAGGGTAGTTGAATGATTATGAAGGAATCTAAAAAAAAAATGGAATACTTTTTTTATTAGATATTCAGTCTTGGAACTACTGTTCTAATGGTTCCCAGCTAATGTCAATCCTCTGTTCAAGAAATCAATTCAATACTTGCCTACATACATCTAAACATGCTATTCTCTATTACTATAACCACCAGTGTCTTGCAAAATATAGGGGGATAAGAAATAGTAAGTCAAAAAAATTAAAGGCATCAGATAAAAGGAAATACATCTAACTCTAGTTTTCAGTAACTACAATATATTTCTAGAACATCTTTGCTTGCATTATGGCCTAATATTTAGCTGTTTGTTTTTTAAATTTTTCGATCTTCTGAAAATTGCAACATCAAGTAAAGATTTTCTTTTCTTGTGGATTCCAAAAACCCCCCCAGTGTTATTATATTTTTAGGAATTCACTAGGATTGCCTACAAGTCATAGATTCATGCCATCCAAGAATCTGAAGAATAATATGAAATTAATTCACATTGTTCATAGTGAAGTAACAAAACCCCAAAATATCTATTTTGTTGTACAGAACCATAAAATTATGCACACCACTCTGTCAACAGTGTCAACATTCTCAGAGTGTTTAGGTTATCTCAAATAGCAATATAGGGTTTTCCCTATCTGTGGTAGATAACACAAGAGGCAGGGAAGTTCTTGAAGCTGAGTTTAACTAAGGTTTCCTCATAAAAGTCCATGAGGTAATTTGCCATTATATTTTCCTCCAATTTGCAGTCTAACCTAAAGCTGTGAAAATTCCTGATGGTCTCTCTCCAACTTTTTAAAGGTCAGATAAGGTTAGCTATGTGCTGTGATGTATTTGAAACGTAATAGATACAAAAGCCTCTGTGCAAACTGAGCATGGTAACAACAAAAATCAATGCACAAAGAAGCGGAAATTGAACAACAGGAAGAAAGGGGCATCATTTATTGACTTCCTCACCAAGCCCTCTTGATATACTGCTTATTTTATTACAAAACAATTCTGTTACCCAATGGTTCACTTCAGTTTACAGAATAAACCACAGTTCATTGATTGGATAGAAAATCATAAGTCATGGTTAACAAAGCACAGTCTGGATTCAGATAATACACTTTACCAAGATCAACTTTATCACATTCTGACTCAATACAATATGGTACTTCAGCTATAAAATGTATAAATTAATTACACAATAACTTTGATAATAACAGCTTAAACAGGAATTATTAGGAAAGTGCAGTTAGCTTTCTATTATTTTTTCATATCTTTTCTAATTGTTATTGAATTTTACCTTTACCAATTTGAGTCCTGAAATTACGGTAGTAAAAATATAAAAGTGCTATTTGCGCATATCATGCTTTGCATGAAGCAGATTCATTATTTATTATTCATAAAATTGAATTAAAAAATAATTTCTAAGACTAATATTTTGCATCCATCCTATAAGCGATATACAAAAAAGATGAAATGAGGGTTAGAATTATCAGTTTTAAAAAGTAATGTGATTTCATTAATACTGTTGTAACATTTCATTTAAGATTAATACTATATGATCTCTAGGATTCTCTGAGATTTCTGTAAAGGAATAAACAATCTAACTTTGAAGAGTGAGATAAAGTTTTGGATGCTTCTTCTCAATTTTCACTCTGATTCTGACATTTGATACCAGGAATTCTCAAGCCAAAATCCTGTTCTCTCAGATAAATTCTCTCTTGTCATCTTGTATAAAAAGTCTGACTTTTTAGGCAGTTTGCCAATTTCTAAAAAAGTAAGTAATGCACGATCGAATCTGGGTTGGTCACAGGTACCAGAGGTTTAATCTTAATAGCTGACCAATGCAACCAAGTACCAGATAAATTGTATACATAGAATAGCCTGAAGCACACATTCTGGTAGACAGAAGTTCCCTAACAATGGGCTCCAACATGAGCCCCAATGACCAATTGAAACATTATCTTAAGACACATATATTTACTTTCATTCATGACTTTAGGTATTATATGGCTGGTGGCTTTAGGGCATTTCCACTACAGTTTAAGCCTTCTGAATTTTTAACTTTGACTTTTACTTCTAACTTGTAAGTTTTAAATTTATTTTAACTCTGCTTTTATCTGTGATTTTATTCAAGGGTTTAGACTGTTATATTAAATAACATAAATAAATAAGTAAATAAATAAAAACCAGACATATGATAAGCAGGATTTAATATAATTATCTAGAAACTCAAACTATGATACAAATGTTTCTTTAAAAAATAGCGAACAACCTATCTGAGAGAAACTCGAAATTAGACACGGGAGTGCCATTTAGATAATGAGACTATAAGGAAGAAAATATAACACCTCACTCCAACCTTTGATATCTTTGACTACATTGCCAAATTTGGGTGGTCTGATTGTGGGAAATTTATGACAGAGGTCATAGTAAGAAATTGCGTGGAAGTTGAAAAAGGGATAGAAAGGCAAGTAAATAAGCAAGAGATAGAAGCCACATCATTATGCAGCTCATTCCACAAACAGCAACTTGGCTCAGGCATTGAGAAAGCTGGAAAGACACATTTCATATCTTTCAAGGAGACTCTGCCTTAATAAACTTACCTTAGATAGGGATGGGGTGACAGGGAATTTTGTCATTTTATTTTACAGTTTCCAGAATTCTGTATTTATCACAGATTAGAATTAAAATTATCTCACTTGAAATGTGTACAATTCTTTATTCTTTGTTCTTGCCCACCTGCAAGTACTCCTAGACTTACAACCACAATTTAAGACCAAAATTTCTCTTCCTAAGCAAGACGGTCATTAAGAGAGTCATGTCCGATTTGACAAGATTTTTTACTAGCTTAATAACTCTTAAATTGCTTCCAACTGTATGATTCTATACAATTTACAAAATCAAATCTAGCCATTTTGATACACACACACATACATACACACACACACACACACAGAGAGAGAGAGAGAGAGAGAGAGAGAGAGAGTTAAGTATTCAAAAAAAGAGTGAAGCGAAGGCTTCACTCAGGTCCTCCATTTAGGTGGGAGAAATACTCAAATATGATTGGTTTACAATGTTGCTGGCTGGCTATAAAAGACTGGCCTGCCAGTAGTGTTTGCTGGGTTTTTCAGAGAGAGCTGTCACTGTTTGAATAAAGACTTGAAGTCACTCCGTGAGTGTCCGTGGTCTTCTTGAGCTCAGAATAGAACACTGGTGATGAAGGTGGGATTTTGAGGAAGACAGAGACGCAGAGCAAAACCCAGCCTGTACAAAGAACCGGACAAGACAAGGAAGTCATCCATCAAACCACCATCACAAACCTGTTGTATCGGTCACATCCAAGATGACAGTGCATGCACCCCATACGACCTGACCACAGAAAACTGGGACTTGTACATAGACCAATGTGAATGTTTTCTGGAAGCTAATGACCTTCTCAGGTTATCGGACAACCAGAAAAGGGCCATGTTCCTGAGTTACTGCAGCTCTGATGTATTTGAAATGGCCAAAGCATTGTTGGCCCTGACAGCTGAATGAGCCATGCCCTGGTCCACCTTGCTGGACACTCTTAAAATGCATGACGAGCCAGCACCATCCACTATCCAAGATAGTACAGCGGCATGAATTCCATTGACAGGTACAAGAGGAAGGTGAATCAATAAATGATTTTGTTGCCATGCTCTGACAAGCCGCCATCCACTGCAAATTCTGTGATTTAGACAAACTACTATTGGACAGATTGGTCTGTAGAGTGAGAGATGAAAACCTCCACCAGCATTTGCTGGCCAAGCCTAACCTCACATTGCAATCAGCATTAAGTGAGGCCAGAGCAACTGAGAATTCTGCAAAATCAATGACAGTACTAAAGAAAGAGGTCAAACCACTGACCAACAAAAAAATTGTTGTCACCCAGCAGGTCCACACCGATCAAGATGGAGAGACTGATGAAGACAATGACATTTATATCACATTAAGACAGGGCAAGATGTCAGAACTGAGGGAGACAGGAGAAAGATGTCATGTGCCAGCTGTGGAGGAAGCCACCCCAGATCAACATGCTGTTTCAAAGAAGCCATCTGCCAGAACTGCAATAGGAAAGACCATTTGGTACAAATGTGCCATGCACACTAATCCGTTAATCCAACAGAGAACCAACATAGAACAGACAATTATCCAGAGGAAACAGAAACTCCAAGCTACTGTCCTCATTGAGGGATTGTCATGCAGAATGGAAATTGACTTGGGGTCAGCCATAACAACCATAGCCTGGGGCATCATCAAAAGGTTGGTGCCAAACATTACAAAGAAAGATCTAATGCATGAGAATCTACAACTGAAAGACTATGAAGGAAACCGCATTCCAGTCATCGGATTCATCAAACTCCAGGTGGTTTTTAAGAAGTTCAGAGGAAAATTGTAGCTGACAGTGGTGGACAGCGAATTGCCAAGTCTGCTTGGTCTTGACTGGTTTGAGCCCCTTGGAATAGAAGTAACGAGTGTCAACACAATGGAGAAAGATGATGACTGGAACAAGCTAATCAATGAATTTGCTGACATTTTTGATGGATCGTTAGGCAAGTACAATGGGACACCACTTTCTTTTAATATTGACCCCAATATTTAGACAATCAGAATGAAGTTCCATAGAGTCCCATTTGCCCTAAAATCAAAAATCAATTTCCAATTGGATAAGTTAATAGCACAAGGGGCACTCAAGCTGGTAGACCATGCAAAAGGAACTCTCTGCCCCCAAATGTTGTTTATTGTGGGGGGAAAGAGTGATTGTGCCCCTGGGTCTATGGGAACATGTTTTAAATGTATTGCATAAAGGTCATTTGGTCATAGTCTGGATGAAGGCATTAGCATCTAGCTACATTTGGTGGCCCCACATGGACAAGGAGATTTCCCTGTGGGTCAGGACTTGCCCCAAGTGTCAGGAGTCTAGGGCAGCCCACCAGTGGCACCAGCTAAGGAGTAGGAAAATCCAAAAGCTCCTTGGTTATGACTGCATTTGGGGGGGCGTTCCATGGGCAAACGTTCCTAGTCATCATAGACACTAACTCCATATGGCTAGAGATCAAACTGATGCAGTCCACCACAATGGAAGCAACCATCCAAGTACTGAAGGGGCTGTTTGCCACACATGGAATTCCAGATATAGTTTCGGATAACAGGCCACAATTTACAGCCAAGCCTTTTCGGGCATTTTTAGCCAACTTGGGAATCCATAAAACTTTGTTGGATCCTTTTCATCTGGCCAGCAATGATCAATCTGAATGGATGGTCAGAGCCACCAAGGAAGCCCTATCCCATATTAATCCAGGCGATTGGCAGGCTAAAATTGATAAATTCTTAGCAGTCCAGCACATTACCCCAAGTGCCTCCACAGGCTGCTGCCCATCAGAGCTACTAATGTGACATTGCCTATGAACAGAACTAGACATGTTGCACCCCAACTACTCCACAGAAACCCCTTTAGATTCCACAAGTAAAATCAGGGTATTTGGAGAAGGCAGAAAGATTTATGCCCACAACTACAGTGGGCATAAGCACTATGGGTTCCAGCAACAGTCATTGCTATTCAGGGCCAAGATCATATAGAGTAGAGTTAGAAGACGGAAGAGTGTGGAAGAGACACATAGATTAATTATGAGGGAGAACAGTAATGGCTGAAAACCACGAAAGGAATGGGATCTCAAATATGGATCCTACTAAACTCCCCAGATAGATAGAAATAGAAGCAAATGGATCACCGAAGGAAGCTATAGTTCCCAGGGAGATCAGTCACAAATCAGACTTAGCTAGCAGGGCCCGAGCCCCGTGCTGGAGAACAGGGCGTACCCAAGAACAGCCCAGGAGAAGCAGCAGACTACATGGTTTGGGCTGACACCTCAGAATTGAAGTGAACTGCGCAGGGCGAGCAAGACAATGTCCTGCTTATTTACATGACTATGTGACTTGACCCTGCAGAATCCAATCCAGGTGGGGAGAGGTGTTAAGTATTTAAATAAAGAGTGAAGTGAAGGTTTTACTCAGATCCTCCATTTAGATGAAAGAAATACTCAAATATTATTAGTTTACAATGTTGCAAGCTGGTTATAAAAAGGCTAGCCTGCCAGCACTGTTTTGCTGGTTTTCAGAGAGAGCTGTCATTGTTTGAATAAAGAGTTGAAGTCACTCTGTGAGTCTCTGTAGTCTTCTTGAGCTCAGAACAGAACACTACCTATGATCCAGTTCTGATGTTTTGACAGCTGTTCTCCCTGTGGTCATGTGACCACACTTTGTACATTTAGCAACCAGCCCAAATTTGTGGCATTAGCCATGTTCTGCAGTCACATGACCATGATTTACAATGTTTTCTGTCAAAAGTCTTCCAGTTTTCAGCAATAATTCCCCATATGAACAAGTGTTCACATAATGACAGTGGAGTTTGCTTCACAGCCATGGTGATTTGCTTAATGACTGCCATAAACATGTGAAATTGGGTAAGTCATTTAATTATGGGTTATGACTATCACAACTTTCAACCATAATGGACAAGCTCCTTTGTGGTCATAAGGCAAGGATGACCTGTAGCCTAAATGTTGGAAAACAATACAGGGGAAAAAGGTCTTTTGTGCCATTTAGGGGTTTTCCATACTTTTATTAGAAATAGTGTGCTGAACTAGGCAGGCTCCTGGTCTCACCTAGAAGGGTTGTTCTTCTGCCATGAAACTAGTGATAGCAAAGAACAAGAAGCATAAGCATTAAATAGAAACTATGCTAATAGAATGAAAAATTATAGGTAGATACCATTACAAAAGTTTTCTTTGATCTTATAACTCATATATGTATCCATGTACATGTGTGTGCCAAATTACCCCATATCTTGGTAACATGAACTAAATGCTTATAGAATAATCTCCTAAAACTATTCTTATCCCTCCAAAACCTCAGTGTGATTTAGGAATTAATAAAGCACAGCAGGGAAGACAGACTATTTTAATAGATGTACACACCTTTGTCACTGACTTACTTCTCAGTGATTCAAATCAAAACATTTTTATTTGTCAGAACAGTATCTGACTTTTTTATATTCTTTGGAATAATAAATTATTTAGGCAAAAAATGATTAGAACATTTCACTCACTGAGACTATATTGAAGTCTTTATATTTCATATTATTTCAACTGCTTTTTCCCAGGGCTGATTCATAACCAGTGGAATATGCCATCCTCATATTAATCAGCAACAAGAACTAGCCAGAATGAAGGGTAAGCTTTACAGTGGAATGAGACTCAATATTTTAAGCACTGATCCATGCAATGGGTTATGATCTTCCTTCCAATAATTACTTTTAAAAATAAATGTTAAGAAAGGAAAAAAAGAAAAAGAAGAAACACAACAAGATCAAAATAAAAGCAAATGCATACTGCATTACAATGAATTCAGCCTAATTTTAAACAATGCATGAAACTTTGATCACATTATATAATATTAATCACTTTCTAGTACATTGATAAAGAACTAGTTTATGAAGAAAAAGTGAATATTTATCTGCAATCTGCAGTAACTGTTTTTTAATACCTAGGAGTGATCTTTATTTTATTATACTACAGTACATATTTTTACAAACTAGTCGATAAAATTATACAGAAAAAAATATTTATTTACAGGACTTATGTGGCTACCTATGTCATACAGTAAATTAAGGTGATTCACAACAATCCATAAAAAATAATTACAAACAAAAGTATCCTTCCCACTAGGTGCCAGACTAAACATATTTCCAGATCAGCCTTCATCTTAGCTCAATGACTGAGGGAAGAGTCATGTCTTCACAGTCCTCTGGAAAGCAAAAAGAGAAAGATCCCTCTGATCTCAGATAGGAGGCTGTTCCAAGCAGTTGGGGCAGCCATCAAGAAGGGCCTCCTCATCAGAGGGCAACATTAAAGCAGAAGACCTGGAGTACACCCACGCTATATAATGTAATAGGATTAGCTGAGAATAGAATAGAATAGAAATAGGAATAGAATAGAATAGAATAGAATAGAATAGAATAGAATAGAATAGAATAGAATAGAATAGAATAGAATAGAATTCTTTACTGGCCAAGTGTGACTGGACACACAAGGAATTTGTCTTCAATGCATAAGCTCTCAGTATACATAAAGGACATAAGTAATAAATCCTGATCATAGTAATCATAAATACATTCATGAATCATAAGATACAACACTTAGTGATAGTTATAGAATACTAAATAAGCAATCAACATAAATCATACTAGGAAACTAAATAAACGATATAAATCGTAAAGATACAAGGAACAAAGTTATAGTCATAAGTAGAGAAGGAAATAGGTAATAGGAAGGATAAGAAGAAGAATACAGCCTTAATAAATAGTTTGACAGGGTTGTAGAAATTACTTGTTTAGCAGAGTGATGGTATGCAGGGAAAAACTGTCCTTTAAAAACTGTCCATTCCCCCCACCTTTACATTCCAATCCACCCCAGGCCCACCATTTTTTGTCAAGCTGCGAAGGAAAGTGGTATATCTAGGTGAAGGTTCAAGTCAGTCTTGATACTAGCATCCTTTGGCCATGTCAGGCGAGCCAACTTACTCAAAATGTCAATCATGCTGGGAGTAATCATGATGAGGAAAAAGAAGGGTCATTCTAGTACCCGCCGGCTGCTCGCTATAAAGGAGGGCACCGGGATGACCATGGCAGATCTGAAGGAGACAGTGTGAGCCAGAGAAGCATGGAGAGTCCTTATCCATGGGACGGCCAAGGGTCAGACATGATTGAATGATTGATGGTGATGATGATGATGATGATGATGACGACGACGACGACACTGTCCCTTTTCTGAAGAGGAAAGTTCTGAAAAGGACCTTATTGGTCAGGCAGGGAACCCATAGACTGCAGGTTCTTCATGATTGTGGTTGTGAAAAAAGACACTAAATTAAAAGCACTACTGAAAGCTTTTTCCAGGCAGTTTTGAAGGGTATACCAGCACCATCTACCCTACTTTTTTAAAAGTACAATGGTTTCTATTCTCAAAACAGGCCTTAAAAAACAATAATCATCCTTCTAGGGGGGGAAAGTCATACAGTAGATAAGGGAAAAAATGCTGGTCTAATTGGGAGAAATAAACCTACAGATTTCATCCTCAGTCCAGAATTGTGTTTGAATTGAATGCCACCAGATTTTTATTTTTTTTTTACAAATCATCTTCCTGCTTTCTTGGACTGGATTTAGTCACAAGCTAGGTAGGCTGTGCTCTAATCATTTTGGTTCATTTAAGGTAGTGTTTTCCAACCTTGGCAACTTTAAGATATGTGGACTTCAACTTCCAGAATTCCCCAGCTGGCATGTTGGGAGTTAAAGCCCACAGAACTTAAAAGTTGTCAAGGTTGGAAAACCCTGGCTTAAGGTGCTATGGGAAATCAGCCTTGCTTTAGCATATTTAGGAACTGGTCTGTCCCATTGAATCAGGATAGGTTTTATTCGACTGAACATCAAATCTTCTGAGAACACAGCCATTATATCTGTTAATCTTTGGTTAAGATTAAATGTATTGTATCAATTCGATTTATAAAAGCTTTCCCCAATCCAATGCCTTCCAGATGTTTTGAGGTTTCATTTTCATCCTTCGCAGGCAGCAAACTGTGCCTGAAAATTCATTGGGCAGCAGACTATAGATTATTTCTATGATCTTCATGAGCACACAGAAAAATATAAAATACATCCTTTGCCCAGTGATTGGGGTTATAGAAGAAAGGCTATATACAGGTGGTTCTCACTTAACAACTAGTCGCTTAGCACCGTTCAGAATTGGGACAGACCTTCCCAGAGCTACTTCCAACCTATGTTTAAAGCTCCAGTGCTTTTTGTAGCCATAAGTCAAGGACTACCTATATTCCAAAAATGTAATAAACTATATTCAAAAGTAAACAAACATAGATTTAGCACTATTTAAGCAGAGTGCAAAAATTCCAAAAAAGCTGGCAGGTGCAGAGAGATTGAGCTATGAAACAACCCTCCCTCTCACCCTCACCCTCTGCCATATCGCCCACTACCCCATCCTCTTCCTCTACTCTGCTCCCTCTCCTCCTCCTCCTCCTCCCCTTCCCTCTCCTCCT
>JANHFJ010007219.1:74681-85015 GCA_032468195.1 Cerberus rynchops | reverse complement strand
GGTAATGAAATGTTCAGAAACCAACCCACAAGAACAAACCTGAATCCTTATTTATTTTATAATAGTAGATATTAATAGTGGATAATAACAGTGGATTTATTGAAATCTATAAAGCACCAACACTGGATAAAACCAATGGAGAAGGTAGCAACTGAGTCTGATAAAAGCTGGGAAGTATGAAAATAGTTGAACATACTGCGCATGGGTACAACAAAATCCAGAGACACTCTGAATGAATTGGGTTATTTGGTGGTTTCTGTTCTTTGTGATTGTTGTGACAACACATTTGTATACCTGCTCTTTGTTTCCCAATCACTGTGCACTCAAAGGCTTCATGGCAAGACGCAGAACACAATTAGTGCTGCTAGTTTCTGGATGAGATCTGCTTAATTTGTATACATTTTAATCTTGTAATTTATATTTTAAATTTTATATGACATACTATCCCTTATTTTAATTGTGATGTTTTTGACATGAACAAAGAAACATTTTATAATTGCCTCTTTTATAATCAAAATGTTTTTCCAGCCAGAAGTGGCCTCTGTATGTTTATCTGAGTTTGTCACTGTATGACAGGATTTTACAGCATGTAGGATATAAACACAGTTCTTAAAATAGGCAGACATGCCTATTCCCAAGACAGCATGAGGGAAAAATAATGTTTGGTTTGTAGAAAAGTGTTATATTTGTGGCCTGCATGCTCTAAAGCCCCTTTTTACTTTAAACTCTGTGGTGCTACGTAGCCGTTTTAAACAAGTGTAAAGATGCTACACTCAATCCAGGAGAATGTCTCCAAAGCCATGTTTTCTTCTGAAGGAATTCTAAAGCAAATGCTCTTTCATCATCTTGAAGGGAGAATTGGAAGAGAAACGGCGGGAGAATTTCACTGTGCCGTACTTTCCTTTCTGAAAGGGAGCTGAAGAAATTATGCTGCAAGCTCTTGCATGCCTCCATCTTCAGCTGTGAAAGGACTTAAACCATCTGTGTGTTGTTGAACAATGCACAAAGGATCAAAAACGGGTGTTAGTCAAACAATAATAGCGACACCGACAACGTGTCTGTGCATCATAAGGTCACAGCATATACCCCTTTGGTGTTTGTTTCTCATCAACACTAGTAAGCTGTGAGCTTATATAACATTTGGTGCAATGCAGTTTCTTCGACATTCACCTTTCGAAGCCTTCATCTGAAAAGGATTTAATCTGTGCAGTGTACAAACAAACTAAAGCATGGCAGATTTATTCATTTAAGAGAATTATTCATTTAATTTTTGCCACTTAGCATTTAGGTTCATTTGCTATTCATTTATTCTTCCCACTGACATTCATCTATGCATTTATCAAATATTCATTTAAATGGGGTTCATTCCAACTACAACAATTACTTTGTAATGGTATATGGAAAAGAACTTGAGAGACTGACCTAGAGATTCTGCCCAAGGAAGAGTCTGATAAGAGAGAGTGTAGCCAATGGCTGGATAGTGGTTGGGACAAGAGACTCAGAAGAGACCTTCCTAGCTTCTCAGGCTGTAAAAAAGATGGGGGAAGACTTGTACTTTAAAACTTGCAAGTTCTGTTAATGTAGCTTTACAATAAAGTAGAATTAGTTCCTTTGGACCTGTCTTCTATCTGGTTTATGTAATAAGGATGACGCATATGGCCTAATATTATAAAGAAAATATGCAATAATTTATTTTTTACCACAAAGAGAGTGCAAGTTGGTTTTCATCTTAGGCATGAAGCCAGCTGGGAGATCTTGGGCCAGGCACTCTCTCATAGCCCTAGGAAGAAAGCAGTAATGAGAAACTTGCAGTAACTTTTGAAAACTTGCCAAGAAAGCAGCAGAACATGAAACTTTTGAACACTTGCCAAGAAAGCAGTATTCCAGTATTTGAGGGGCTGCCACAAAGAAGAGGGGGTCAACCTATTTTCCAAAGCACTAGAAGGCAAGACAAGAAATTAATGGGTGGAACCTAATCAAGGATAAAAGCAATCTAGAACTAAAGAGAAATTTATCAATGGAATGGCTTGCTTTCAGAACATGTGGGTGCTTCATCAATGGATATTTTAAAGAAGAGGCTGGACTTGTCTGAAATGGTATAGGGCCATGATGGCAAACCTATGGCACGGGTGCCACAGGTGGCACGCAGAGCCATCTTTCTGGGCACACAAGCTGTTAGCCAACTTACCTCCAGCTGAGTATGCACATGTGACTGTGCATGCATGCATGCGCAATTGCAGAGACCCAGCTGGTCTTCAGGCCTCCGCTGTGCATGCGTGCAATTGCAGCAGGAAATCCGACTGATCTTTGGAGCTCTTCTGTGCATGCGCATGCGATTGCTCATGTGTGTATGTGCATGCGTGCAGCACATGCCCATTGCATGTGCAAAACCTGCATGCATGTGCAGATGGTACGGTTGCACATGCAGTGCACATGGAGGAGCTGCATGCAAGGGCGGATGGCCTGCGCAAAGCACGTGCTTTTCGGCACTCGGTAAGTAAAAGGTTCACCACCATTGGTATAGGGTCTCTGCTTGAGGAGGGGGTTGTACTAGAAGACCTCCAAGGGTCCTTCCAGTTCTATTCTGATTGATTGATTGATTGATTGATTGATTGATAGCTGCAGGGATTGTAGAGGACCGAAATGAATTTTGACTTCCATTTCAATTTATTTTGAGTTATGAACATTTACAATTTTCTTTTCTTCCATTCATTCCAGGTTCCTAATGTGAACTCTATTAAATGTCAGTTATATTTTTAAACAATCTTTACTGTGGTATATAAAAGTTCTTAGAATAACTTACTTTATTTACTTTTCTTGCTAAGGGGCTGGCCAAAGTCTTAATAAAAATGCTACTTTTTCAAGACATCTTACTACCCTTTTAAAAGACACAGGGTTGTGCAGTTTTGGCAACGGAAGCAGTATATTCTTTTTCTGGCACCTTTCCTGTTATAGAAAAAGTTACTGTATAACTGTCCACTTTTTCCTATGCACAGATGAGATTTGTGACAGAATGGAGAACATAGTCACTGCCTGCAACCTGTCACATATTCTTTGACCATTATCTCTCAGGCATTAAAAAGTATTCTTGTCCTTAGTAGCGTGAATCTGGAAAAGGACTGAGAATATATATCTGAGAATATTTGCAAACTATGCACAAACCAACCTGAATAACCTGCTTGATTTTAGATATCAATCCACTTCAATTAAACTGTGGAATGGATTTACTTGGTATTATTTTTTTTTATTAGTATAATTGCTGGAACCGGGAAATAAACGAAATAATAAAAATCTAGACTGACAAGATTGTCAATGGACAAGAGAAAGAAGCAGACAATTTACAACTTCATAATATCTGAAAGTTTCAGTGCCTAATATTGTGAAAACAACCCCCCAAAAGGAGACATTAAAAAATCCAGATAATATTTGATTTTAAGGCTGTGCCTGCCAGGCAAAAGGGAGATAGGTTAACCCAGGGGTCTCCAATCTTGGCAACTTGAAGATTTGTGGACTTCAACTCCCAGAATTCCTCAGCCAGCTTTGCTGAGAGTTGCCAAGATTGGAGACCCCTGGATATCTTTCAAGCCTGATCGTTATAAAAATGAATATTGGACTAGGTGGATCTTAAGTGGACCACAAAGCTATCTTTGTTTTTCCTCACAATACTTCTGAGTCATTTGTTTCAAATGACTGAATTCTTTAATGCTTTTCCATTAATTTCTGTCCTCTTTTCAAGTTCTCAATACATCACTTTTCTCGTTCCTCAAAGGTCAAAGAATAGATTATTCACCACTTTTACATACTCTGGCTGGATACAAAAGGACTTCCAACAAATTCGTCAACAAATTTCGTAGGCTGGAAAAAATTGAGTGAATAATTTCTCCCCATTTTTCAAGAGGGAGGACACCTTTCTTTTAGGGCAGTGATAGCACTTATACTGCTACTGAAAAATCCCACAGGAAGAATCATTTATTTAATTATTACATATTTATCAAACTTGAAACTGCCCGTCTCCTTCACTGAAGGATCTCTGAGCAATGTACAAATAAAATATTAAAACCTAAAAACAGTACATAAAATTTAAAAAAGGCAAGGATGAATTAAAAAATCAATGTTAAATGTTAATTAAAAGTCGGGGGGACAACCAGTACATGTCTCTGGGCTTTCTGTGAAACCCAAGCAAGGCGAAGTGCTTTCTTGATGTTCTCCTTCAAAATTGGAGGAATCCAGAAACACCAACTTAGATAGTTGTGTTCAGAATTCAGAAGATTCACACATGCTCTTCGGCCATCTAATATGCAAGAACATCATATTTCGCCCCTGAGGGATTATCTTTTTCTTTGAAGAAATTTCAAAAGTAGCTTTCATCAAATGAAATGAGACATGGTAGAGAAATCACCACCTGGAACTACAGACAGCCACATACTTTACTTTTCTTCTTCTTATCCTTCCCTCATGCTTTCATTCAAACTATTCAAATATTACATCCTGCAATGATGGATTTAACATTATCGCACAACAGCTCCCTATCCCAGGTTCTTGAGAAGGACTTGATAGGTGGAACAAAAATACCAAATTGATTCTAAACATCTGGTTAATAATAATAACAGCAACAACAACAATAATAATAATCAATAATAATCAAATAAACTGAAACTACGTGATTATGGATGAAACATTTAACAGTGGTACCCATTGTCATTGGGGCACTTGGTACCATGTCCAAGAATTTTACAAAATACATCAAGAAATTGCAGCTTCCTGCTATAATACCAGTGGAACTACAAAAGACTGCACTACTTGGAACAATATACATTTTAAGAAGATACTTGGTTGAAACCTAGGATGCTGGCAGCAACCTGTATCAACTATCAGAGCCAATCAATGATATTTGTGATACATTTTTAAATGTTCAGTTTACTGAGTTTCATGTTTAATGTATAAAAGTTTATAATAATATACTCAAGACATTGTCTTAACAATTCTTAGGTTCTTGAATAGGACTTGAACTGTTACATTTTTATCAGTTCCAGACTATAAATGGAATTAAAGAGTAAATCTTAATAATATATTATATAATAATGATTTTATTTAAGTTTAGCGCTTTCCAACTATTGCTATTCAGATAAAAAACTGATTTCTTCCGTCTTCAGTCACCTGGAGATGATGTCAAGCAACATCTGTGCAACAGAAAGCAAAGTCAATGACACTGGAAATAGAAATTTCAGATACTCTCTGATTAAAGGTTTGCTCACCTATCCAAACCTGTGTGCCAAGTTTACATTCTGCCCTGATGATTCTTATTAGTGACTTCCAAAACAATGTTGTAAATAAAAAAAATAGCATATGGTAGAAGAAGACTCTTTATTGTTTTTCTAAGAAAATGATCTGTTCTTGTTTCATATTAAAGTGTTAATAAGTCTGAAATTATCTGCAGAAAAAGAGAGGGCTTTTACACTGCTTGTTGTGATTCATTAAATGCATTTAGAATCAAATTAGATTACTGGGGCAAAACAAACAAAGCAGAAGAAACCAAAGATGAAATCCTGAAATCAAGATGGTATTTATATGGAAAAGATTTAAATTCCCAGTAAAGTATTTCATAAATTTGCAAGCTTTCATGTGTTTCTTCAACTTTCAAGAAATTTACTTAAAATTTAAAATATTGAAGGTGAGGTTGCTTTGTTAGAATTCAGAGCTGTTCTTCCTAGAAGATACTGCTATAATCCAGTATTCCTTCAAGTTATTTGTTTTCTTTCTTTCCAAATAGGATCAAATTTATGAGCCTGTTAGTCTTTAAAATATGAATACATTAATATGTCGGATGACTGGACCAAAAATTGATTCAATGGTTGGAAAGAGACCAATAAAACTTCAGAGTAGCCAGAAACAAATCCAAAAACATTAGATAATGTTCTAATAAAGCTGAAAGTATCATGGTAACAACCCATTCAGAGGATAGTGTTTGAAATTAAATAAAAGGGGGAAAATCATTACGATATCATTCCTACAGCTATAATTAAACAGAAGATCCAGAAAGTGTTAAGTAAGTAAAAGCATCCCTTGGTTTTACCAGAATATTCTGTGATAGCAAGAAATTGAAAATTTTAAAATAGAAGAGTGAATCTTAGAGGAGATTTTCCAAAGGTTTATGCAACCCAGTCTAACACCAGAAATCCTGTTCCTTAGTTTTTTTCCCAATAGTCAGTTAAGTTAGTATGATGGAGAGAAGGGGTTCAAATAGTTTTCATGTAACCTGTGTTCTTCTGGCAACACCCTTCATCTATACTGTCAGTGAAAGGAATTAGATAAATCAACAGAAAATGACATTGTACTACCAATAGGTTTGAGAGGTTAATGCAGAAATACGAATTGAGGGATCTTATTCATAAATGATTCATTTTATTTATAGTACAGAGCTTACTATATGTCCCTTCTACTTGCCAGATTTATTCCCATAGTGCTACAGATCAGGTCATCAGTGCAACTAAGCTTCTCCTAATCACATGGAGACTTCTTCTTACTTTAAAAATAACAGTATATGTAAACACCAATGAAGATGCTAGCATCTTACATATGTTGCATATATTGATGATACAAGTACAGTGTATTTCCTTATTATAGCATTGGAATTTCATACAGATCAGAAGTTTGTTTTGTTTCCCTTTGGTTACCTTTCTGCATTCCCTAAAAACACTACTAACAGTTGACAAGGAAAGGCTAAGGAAGGACAAAGGAATTGGTGTAAGAAAATGGCTTCACCAGTCTCAAACATTCATTAAACTATTGATCGATATGATTTTTTTTCCCTTTTAAATCTGTAATCCCTTGCTTTGGAATGGAGTTGGCATGGCTGAATGGAGCTGAGCATTTATTAGCCAGATGCCCTTCCTGGTGCTTAAGTGGAGTTCACAGCAAATATTTATTCTTTGTGCTCAGAGAGAAATATCTGCTGCTATCTAGGATTGAACTCACAACCTCCTGATTGGGAGGTGAGGGCTCCACCTCTAGGCCATCACTCCACTCTATTAATTAGTTGAAAAAATTAAATATTTCCTTCTGTCTGAGTTTTAAATGATTCCCATCCTTTATAGTTGCCAAGATGAATAAATATTTTGTATATGTGTGAAAGGAGAGGGGGGGAAAGTATTATTATGATCTCCAATGAAACCCTATCCTTCAGAGGTGGTTGTTGCTGAATTTGATGTGAAACCAGATGGTTACTTAACTAAAGTTGGAAGAGAAACTGCATTGCTCCCAATTTACAAAAATTGAATCCTGAACTATTCATATAAATATTAACGTGAATGCATTTGGACATCCCTATTCCAGAGGTGGGCTGCCTGTTCAGTTGTTCTGATCATTCCCAGTTCAGAGAACTGGAAAATTGCACCACCAGCTGGCCCAGCCCAGCCTATCCTGCCCCACCCTTCCCTATATAGCTCGCCATTGCCACATGGCTCAGCTAATATCCTCGCCTTGGCCGCTCTGCTCTCCAAAGGAAGGATGCCGCCTGCTCATCCTTCACCTTTGGTTGGGACCAGGAGGGATGTGCCAGTCCCCAGCTCTGGCTTTTCCCCAGGGCCTCCACCTGCATGCCATCCACTCACCATTTGCCTCAACCAGGTTGGGGGATATGCCAGTCCCCAGATCTGGCCTTTCCCTGGGGTGTCCAACTGCATGCCGCTTCCCCCCCTCTGACTTCAAACTATGCCCCCCTGGGCTGAAGCAATTTATCCTGCCTGAAGCCTACTGTGCTAGGCCAAAGGACCACAGGAGGGGCAGTGTGGGCTCAAGGGTCCCAAAGCAGTTTGGGAACAGATGGTTCTTTTTACCTGTAAGAAGTCCCATCTGAAAAATGCTGCAGCAGAGATCTTGCAGCTGCTTCTTCCAAGCCCTGGCTGAGCCTCGGTCACCTGCGGAGATGCTCCATGTGCTCTAAGGGTTGGCAGCTGTTTCTCTCTGTGGCTGCTCTTGCTGGGAAAACATCTTGTGCAGCACAGTGAAATTGAACTGGTGCTTTGAGTCCTGTAAATCCTATCTGGAAAACTCTATGGCAGAGAGAAACTGCATTCAACCTGGCTGCTGCTTCTCTCTGCCACAGTGCTTTCCAGATGGACTTAGAGGAAAGCAGATGCTCATAGCTGCTAAATTGCACAAGATGCTCTCCCAGCAAGAGCAGCATTGGAGAGAAGCAGCCGCTGCCCCGGAGAGCAGAGATGGAGGGGAGGGTGAGCAGACGACAACCCAGAGCAGGGCCCGAAAGGTTGCTCGGCCAAGCCTCACCGAGTACCAGAAACTGAGCACATGCATGGAAGCTATGCGCATGCGCAGAAGACTCATCAAGTGCCAGAAGCCATGCACATTTTTGGCAAACCAGTTGCCAAATTATTCCATGCCCGTCACTGCCCTATTCACACATTCAAGATTCACACACACAGACACACACACACAAACACACACAGAGAGACAGAAAGACAAACAGACGGAAAGACAGCGAAAGACAGACACATATATGCACACCATGTATTTTTGAAGGTTCACTCTTAATATTAGAAACAGATTTCTAAGTAAGCTTTGTGGGAAAATACAAATTAAGTAAAAATGGTAAACACAAGGAGACTTTAGAACAAGGAAAGGGGAGACTGAAATTTTACACATGTTTGTTTACACGAAACATTTCCAGAATTGGAGAAATCTTAAGAATGGCCTCTTTCATAGAAGGGAATTGGGTGTGTGTGTGTGTTTCACTGTGTGGGTTGTTTTTGTGCGGCCGGGTGTGTGCACGCATGCATTATCTGACTAGGGTTTTTAACAGAAATTGAATCTCTCATTTCCATGCCATTACTGTTCTGCTTCTCAGCTTGGAATATGTGGGACTTGCTCTTGTTCAGTTGTATGGCAATAGATGATAGATCCAGAGGCACTTGGTTATTATTTGACTGTGATTTCTTCTTGCCAGTTCTATAGTTACATATTTACTGACTCATCTTGGAATAGACTGATCATTTGCTATTGGGATCTATTTATTTATTTATTTATTTATTTATTTATTCAACTTATATCCCGCCTCCCTCTCCCAAAGAGACTCGGGGCGGCGTACAGCCATTAAAACACACAAAATTATTAAAATCAAATTAAAATAATTAGATTACGGCAATTAATTTAACTTTAACTTTAACTTTATTTGGATTTATATACCGTCCCCTCTCCCTGGGGACTTGGGAGTCCTTTATTTATTATTTTAAAAACAGTTAAAAAATTTAAAATTGATTTAACAAATTTAAAATCCATTTAAACAAAACCCCATTACATTCATTTAAATATAATTTAAATTCAATTTAAAATTAGTTAAAAGTTCAACCCTAAGGTATCAGGCCAGGTAATCTAGTATTCTTAACCTACAAAAATGTTAATGCTCAGCACCGATGCTGTAAATGATTTAAATATACATAAATCATAAATGCCTCTTTATGTGTACATTGTATTTCATGAGTGGTTTTGCATAAATAAACCTGTAATGCCTACTCTTCAATTGTGATCATATATAAGCTTTGAATGTTTACCACCATACAAAGGCCAGACTGTTTGAGCACTTCCTTTCTTCCTCATAATTCCTCACTGTTGCTCTTCTCCAATGTTGGGGTAAATATAGTAATGAAGTATACCTTTGTTGGCGAAGAAGCTTCTGCCCAGATGTAGGTTGATTATAGCTATTACACACTGACTGAAATGATTGCTTTATATTAGAGGAGATCTGATTCAGAATGTAATGACATTTTTTCTTCATTAGCTAATATTTACAAATAAGGACTCTTCAGGAACAACTTGCTGGGATAGGAAAACAATTTACCATAGACAGGATTTTAGGGCTCAGATATATCTTAACATCTTTCATAAAATTCACCTGTTGTTTTTTTTTTTATCATCCAGTACCTAGGTATATAGATTTATATCTATCATTTAAAATATTGTCTGTTCTTAATTCAGATCCCCATCAAGCATAAGCCTTCAGTATTTATTTTTTTTCATTATTAAGGAATTTAACATTGGCAAAGTTGTGTAATTGTGATGGAATCCCTTCCCTCACAAGAGAAGGTAGACTTCCACAGAAGCAGTTGATCACAGCAGAGCAACAAATAAAATATGGGGAGCATCAGGGCCAGACCTCAACCGAATTTCAGCAGAACAGCTGCTTGGCTTTGGGCCCATGATATCACTAACACTGGGAATATGTGTTATATCTTGGATTAAAATATTTACAGCTCATCTGTTAGACAAAGAAGATTGTAATGGGGTCTAATGCCTATAATGGACAAGTAAAAACAGTGAAG